>JBBPBX010028492.1:0-11010 GCA_038048925.1 Garcialebias charrua
AGCAAGCGTACAAAGAACATCAGAAAGCGTACGCCTATTCTCTTAAAGAAGCACGCTCCAAATATTATTCCAACATCATCAACACCTGCCCTGGAAACTCTAAACAGCTCTTCTCCACAATAACTCATCTGCTTAATCCCATTAAACAAACTCATGAGGACTCTGTTCAAAAATGCAACCTGTTCCTCTCATCATTTAAAAACAAAGTTGACACTATCAGATCTCAGCTCCACAACCTCCCTGATCTTAGTGTACCATCTACCCGTCTGCTTTCTGGGACCCTGAGCAGCTTTGATGAAGTCGCTCAGAGTGAGGTAGAGACCATCCTCAAGAAAATGAAGCCTTCATCCTGCGCCCTGGATCCCTTCCCCTCGTCTCTCATAAAATCCAATCACTCTGCAATAAGCCCATTAATCACACAAATAATAAACAAGTCTCTACAATCTGGTCATGTTCCATTGCCTCTAAAAACTGCCATCATTAGGCCTCTTCTGAAAAAATCTAATTTGGATCCCGACATTTTTTCTAATTACCGCCCAATTTCCCACCTCCCATTTCTGTCCAAAGTGCTGGAGAAAGCAGTTGCTGCTCAGCTGCAGGACCACCTACAGCAACACTCTCTGTATGAGAAGTTCCAGTCTGGATTCAGAGCAGCTCACAGTACTGAGACTGCACTGCTGAGAGTAACAAATGATGTCCTCATGGCTGCTGACACTGGTTCTCCCTCCATCCTTGTCCTCCTTGACCTCACTGCAGCCTTCGACACTGTGGACCATAATATCCTCCTCCACCGTCTTCATGTGGAGGTCGGTCTCTGTGACATTGTCCTGGACTGGTTCAGATCTTTCCTCTCCGATAGGCTGGAATGTGTTAGCCTTGGCAATGCCACTTCCCAGACAGTCGGTGTCTCCTGTGGTGTCCCTCAGGGGTCAGTTCTGGGGCCCCTGCTGTTTTCCCTCTACATGCTGCCTTTAGGTCAAATTATCAATCAGTTCAACATTTCTTTTCACTGCTATGCCGACGACACGCAGCTTTACATCAGGACTGGAACATCATCATCATCCCTATCTCCGTCTTCACTCACTGTTCTCTCTGCCTGCCTGGAGGAAATAAAGGCATGGATGAATCAGAATTTTCTTCAATTAAACTGCTCGAAGACTGAGGCCATATTGATTGGCACCCCTCACCAGATACAAACATCAACTTTAACAACAATCTCCTTCTCTGGTCAAGACATCCCCCTCTCCACCTCTGTTACAAATCTTGGAATAAAAATGGACTCTCATCTTACATTTGAAAATCACATTAAGCATCTGTTTAAAACCTGCTTCTTCCATCTTCGAAACATCTCCAGACTTCGCCCATCTCTGACTTTTCCTGATGCTGAGAAACTCGTCCATGCCTTTGTCTCCTCCAGGCTCGACTACTGCAACTCCCTGTTTATTGGTATCCCTGGCAAAAACCTTCAGAAACTTCAATATATTCAAAACAGTGCAGCAAGGATTCTGTTGAGAGTTCGTAAATTTGAACATATTACACCCATTCTCCATAACCTCCATTGGCTTCCTGTCACCTACAGAATTCAATATAAAACTGCTCTCATTACACATCAATGCTTACACGGCACTTCACCTGACTATCTAAAGGACATTCTTGCACCATATTCATCCACCCGGTCTCTACGATCACAGAACAGTAATTTCCTTCATATTCCTCGGACCAAATTGAGGACCATGGGAGACCGAGCATTCTGTGTGGCTGCCCCCCGCCTGTGGAACTCCCTCCCTGACGACCTGAGAGCTCCACAGTCACTGGTTGACTTTAAAAGCAGCATAAAGACCTTTCTTTTTAAGCAAGCCTATTCTGCCTCCACATGATTTTATCTTTGATCTTAGCTGATATCATTATTGATTTTACTTGATTTTATCACTTGTTTTATTTTATTTATTTTTTAAGCAAGCCTAATCTGCATCCACATGATTTTATCTTTGATCTTAGTCGATATTATTATTGATTTTATTTGATTTTATCACTTGTTTTATTTTGATCTTTGCTTTATTACACTTTGTAGCACTTTGAGATTTTTATTAATGAAAAGTGCATTATAAATGGAATTCATTATTATTATTATTATTATTATATTTGTGGAAGCAGACTGCAGCTGACAAATAAAGAATAGTTCGGAAGAAGGATCAAGCCTGCTGCCATCCTTCCACATCTATGGAGGATGCTGCTAGGGTCTGAGCAGAAACTGTCCTCAAAATGGACCAAGAGGACCACGTCTTCAAAAATACCTGTCACATCTGGAGTGCAACAGAGAAGTTTTACCAACAGCTGGCTCGATAAGTATTCGTTGTTGGAACATTCATTCATTCATTCAACCTTTATTTAGTCAGGTAAATCTTTTGAACCTCATGGGCTCATTTACGAAAGCGACCTGCTAAAACTAAAGAACAATGAACAGCAGTGGTAGAATTTCATTAAACAATAAACAAACAAACAATAAACAATAGAAAACAAAAGAGAGAAAAAAACAAAAGAAAGTTTTTTTTTTTTTTTAACAAAGTATCAAAAAACTAGCAAAACATTATAAGGTAGACGTATAAAATCAAAGACAGGAACAAATCTGCATTGGTTTTTGCCAGTAACACAGCCATGTTTTAATTTGCTTATCCAAGGAGCAGTGCTGGGCACCGCTAATTAAAAAATTAGTTACAATTTCTAAAACGCTTATTAATTTTTTTAGGTCCACAATTTCAAAAGCACAAATGTCTTATGAAAATTAGGGGAAGCTAATCTAATCCGCTATTTATATATTTCTATATTATATATATATATATTTATATATAGCCGGCAGCGTTATCAATATTTGCACTACATTGCCAACTGAAAAGTAACAAAAATGATCCTAAAAGGATGAAATTACAAAAATCAAAGGATTTATTTAATACTTTACGTACATATATTCTATTCGGCCACGAAATTAACAAAAAATAGAATGATCTTTTAATCCCTAAAACCACGTTTAAATCTCAAATACACGGGTGTGTCGCCACCGCATTTATACATAAAAGTAACCCAAATACATGAAACTAATGATTATACTGTACTCAGCTGTATCTTAAACTGGGTAGCAATGTGTCTGAGACCCCATCTACATCATCTTCTTCAGCTTCTCCATTTTCTCCACTTTCTTCTCTTTCCACACTCACAGCGTGTCTGGAGGAGATAAAGGCATGGATGCGGCAAAATTTCCTTCACCTTAACAGTTCAAAAACAGAAGCAATTCAAATTGGTACATCACATCAAATTCAACAACAAAAAATCCTCAGTATCACTTTTTCTGGCCAGAACATCTCTCTTTCCAATACAGTCACCAATCTTGGTGTTATTTTTGATCCACAACTCACCTTTGAAAGCCATATAAAGCATATCTGTAAAACTTCTTTTTTTCATCTTCGAAATATTGCAAAGCTTCGGTCTACACTGTCCCTCACTGATGCAGAAAAGCTCGTCCATGCCTTTGTCTCCTCCAGACTGGATTACTGCAATGCACTTCTCTTCGGGATTCCTGGCAAGAACATACAAAAACTACAGTATGTCCAGAACAGCGCTGCCAGGGTCCTGATGAGAGTGCGTAAGTATGAACACATCACTCCTGTACTGCGTTCACTACACTGGCTTCCTGTTTCTGCCCGGATCACGTACAAAATTTATCTGCTCACCTTCCAGTGCCTGTACGGTAATGCACCATCTTATTTAAAAGAACTTCTCACTCCTCACTGTCCTTCCCGCACTCTCCGCTCTTCCAACACCCATCTTCTTCTCACTCCCAGGTCTCGGTCTCGCACAATGGGAGACCGGGCTTTCTCCTGCGCTGCCCCTCGGCTGTGGAACGCCCTGCCCTCATATCTGAGGGCCCCACAGACCGTGACATGTTTTAAAAAAAGTCTTAAAACCTTTCTTTTTATCCAGTTTTTTAAATAATTAATTGTGCTTTTGTTTTTTATTGCACCCAGTTTTTTGAGTATTTTATCTGCATTTTGTGAATTTTAAATTTTTGATGCAATCATCTGTGAGGCTCCATCCTCTTGGTTGTTCCTTTTCTTTGTTGCATTTATGGTTGATTTTTATCTTGATTTTATTTTTCATTGTAGCACTTTGAGATCTGTTTGATGTAAAGTGCGTTATAAATAAAAGTTATTATTATTATTATTAATGAGTCACCGTCGAATGGTTGACACAAAACACACAATAAAATCATCCGGCCACGTTAATTTGGCTTGAAACAGCGGGGTTCTCTGCGGATTTATCCATTAGTAACCCAGCACTACCAACAGGCAGACACAGAGTTAGTGTCAGAGTCAGAGAGTCAGAGTCAGAGAGTCTTTATTGTCATTTGCACCGCATGTGGTACATGTGATGAAAACGAGATTATGTACACGAGGTCCCAGTTACATCCAACAACAAATGTAAGAGAAAAACAGTAATAACATCTAGAACTAACTAAGAAAAGCATCAACTAGTAATACACAGCTAACTAAGAAAAGCATCAACTAGTAATACACAGCAGCACGAACATGAGTCTGTATGAGCAGATGGTGTCTATAGGTAGTCAACAGATTTAATGAAAAGTAACTAAAATACATAAAAATAACGACTCACCGTCAAATGGTCGACACAAAACACACAATAAAATCCTCCGGCCACGTTAATTTGGCTTGAAACAGCGGGGTTGTCTGCGGATTTATCCAAGTACCCAGCACAAACAGTAGCCACAGAATTAGCCCCTGAGTTCACCTCTGACCCGGAAGATGTCAAGATGGAATAGTCCATTTTTAGTAGGGGGATAAAGAAATCGACCGTTTTTTTATTGCGTATTTAATGATCGTTTTCATCGTAACTATAATTATTTTTATGTTAAATGTACATTAACAAGCAGGATCAATGTTAGTGATGTAGGTGACTGCACGGGGCGAGGCGGGGCCGGGGCCACTGCTGAAATGGGACCCCCAGGCATTTACCTACATGGTAGAGCCGAGTCTGTTCTCAGCTCTGCCCCCCTCACCCTCACACCCTTCCTCCTTTCTGCTGTTTACGGTGGGGAAAAATATAAAACAAGCAGCATAAGAGCTTGTAAATAAGTTTATTGGTTTTTACTGATAGATAATTAGTTATTAGCGGTACTGCATTTTAAATAAAAATAGCACAAATCCGCTTATGAATTATAAAAGTTAGTCAATCCACAAAAACGCTGACAAAAAGTTTAGGTCCACTGTAAGCGGATTAGCGCTACCTAGCGTTCATCTGCCCACCACTGCCAAGGAGGAAACAGATTTCACCTGGAGCCAGCACGCTCAGCAACCTTTGGGCAGTTCCTGCATGGCGAGTCGTCTTCGTGGTGTGTCCTGGCCTGATCCACCAGCAGAACCCCAGAGAGACGAGTGATGTCTCAACACTGACCCAGTAAGGAGCAGAAACTGGTGACAGGGCGCCTCTGTGTTTTACCTGACGCAACTTGGTAAATCGTTTCCTGGATTGCAGTGATGATAAATAACTTTATCTGATCATTTAAATAACTTTTTCAACCAAAATCCAAAGTAAACTGTTTATTAAAATAGTCTAACTTTGTCTCAAATCATGCACATATAAAACTGAAATAATTCATGCTCAAAGAGTCAATTTAGTCTTAGATAAGAGAATTAAGCCTTGATTGTTGTTGTTTGTTTATTATTGTTGTTGATTTTTAGTTTGATTATTTTTGTACTAAAACTTCAAAGACAACTTTGTTGTCTTCATTCAGATGAATATTCATGTGTTCTGGTATAGACGTCCCTGTAATGAACAGATTCTACTTCAGCGACTGATTCTGATCATTAAAGCTGCACTATGTAACTTTGTAATGCAGTCTGTAACTTTTCTAACAATATATTTTAACATATTTCTTCACTCTGTCACTATCTACTGACAGACTGATGTTAGACAAAGTAATCTCTGAAAAAAACTATAGTCCCCTTGCTTCTCTATCAGCATTTATAAAAACACTAAAAACACAGAGTGACCCGGACAATGACCAGCCAATAAAAACAGAGTTGTTTGTCACGCCCCAACCCACGCCCCCGCCTGTCCCAGCCCCAGCGCCGCGCACATTCTCATTCAAAGGATTGCAAAGCGATGCAGGACTGATTTGTATGTGACACAAATGTATTAAATATCCCTTCTTCATCCCAGAGCTGGACTTTTATTTTGTTTTTTTGCCAAAAGTCAAGTGATCGCTTCATCCTTCACTGACAGAAATGAGGAAGTCACGAGCGAATTAAATCATGTCCAACGTTGCTGCGTGAAGCTCTGCTGATTTCTGATGGTTTTTGGTTGTTGGACCAGTGATTCATGGTTTTATTATATTTTTTTAAACGTTTTATTAACATATAATCACAGAATATTGAAGCGGCTCCGAGCAGACATACAGCAGGAGGCGGAGCTGCAGAACTCAAGTCCAACAGAGAACGGACTGTGGCTCCTCCTCAGAGCCGTATATGTCTCTGAGGCGGAGGGAGCAGAATGCTTTTACCTGCTGGAAATTTTTCTAAGTCCCAGCGTTCTCCAGAAATTACATAGTGAACCTTTAAAGGATGAAAATATGAATGAAGTTCTTGTTGGTGTCAAACTTTAATGGGCGGCCGTGGTGTAGTGGTAATGGCAGTCAACCCCTCATCGGAAGGTTGGAGGTTCGAATCCCGCATCCGCCCACCATGTGTCGTTGTGTCCCTGGGCAAGACACTTAACCCCGAGTTGCTCCCGGTAGGTCTGGATGGCGCCTTGCAAGGCAGGCTACCACTACCGGTGTATGAATGTCTGAATGAATGGGTGGATGGCTGGTATTGTAAAGCGCTTTGGGGCTCCTCACAGGGGGCTAGAAAGCGCTATATAAATAAGCTCCATTTACCATTTACCATTTAATGAATGAAAAATAAATCAAAGTAATGTCATGGAGTTGAGGTGGAAAAGGTGTCGCCCTTCTTCCTCCATCTCACCTTCTTATTGCTACAAGCTTCTACCTGAGGCTGTTGGACTCATGACCCTGGTCAGGATCATCACTGTTGCTGCTGATCTCATGCTGCTGATTTATTTCATGCTGCTGTGTTCATTCATCCTCATCTGCTCACACAGACTCATGTTCGTGCTGCTGTTGTTTGGCACATTGTTTTGTACTAGTAGAGCTTAGTGTATTCTTAGTTTAGTGGATTTCTTAGTTCATGTCTCAGATCTTAGCACTGTTTTTCTTTACGATTTGTATTTTTGTTGGCTGTAACTGGGACCCCGTGCACATAGTTTTGTTCCACCTCATGTACCACGTGAATGACAGTAGGCACCTTGACCTTGAGAACTGAAAGAACAAATGATCCTTCATAGCACCCTCAGTAAAATGAATAAAGGTTGAATGAATAAATAAAGGTTGAATGAATAAATAAAGGTTAAATGAATAAAGGTTGAATGAATAAATAAAAGTTGAATGAATAAAGGTTGAATGAATAAATAAAGGTTGAATGAATAAAGGTTGAATGAATAAATGAAGGTTGAATTAATAAATAAAGGTTGAATGAATAAATAAAGGTTGAATAAATAAATAAGGGTTGAATGAATAAATAAAGGTTGAATGAATAAATAAAGGTTGAATGAATAAATAAAGGTTGAATGAATAAATGAAGGTTGAATTAATAAATAAAGGTTGAATGAATAAATAAAGGTTGAATAAATAAATAAAGGTTGAATTAATAAATAAAGGTTGAATGAATAAATGAAGGTTGAATTAATAAATAAAGGTTGAATGAATAAATAAAGGTTGAATAAATAAATAAAGGTTGAATAAATAAAGGTTGAATGAATAAAAAAAGGTTGAATAAATAAAGGTTGAATGAATAAATAAAGGTTGAATGAATAAAGGTTGAATGAATAAATAAAGGTTGAATGAATAAAGGTTGAATGAATAAATGAAGGTTGAATGAATAAATAAAGGTTGAATGAATAAACGAAGGTTGAATGAATAAATAAAGGTTGAATGAATAAATAAAGGTTGAATAAATAAAGGTTGAATGAATAAATAAAGGTTGAATGAATAAAGGTTGAATGAATAAATAAAGGTTGAATGAATAAAGGTTGAATGAATAAATGAAGGTTGAATGAATAAATAAAGGTTGAATGAATAAAGGTTGAATGAATAAATAAAGGTTGAATGAATAAATAAAGGTTGAATGAATAAAGGTTGAATGAATAAATAAAGGTTGAATGAATAAATAAAGGTTGAATGAATAAATAAAGGTTTCATTCATTCATTCAACCTTTATTTAGTCAGGTAAATCTTTTGAACCTCATGGGCTCATTTACGAAAGCGACCTGCTAAAACTAAAGAACAATGAACAGCAGTGATAGAATTTCATTAAACAATAAACAAACAAACAATAAACAATAGAAAACAAAAAAAGAGAAAAAAAACAAAAGATTTTTTTTTTTTTTTTTAACAAAGTATCAAAAAACTAGCAAAACATTATAAGGTAGACGTATAAAATCAAAGACATAAAGGTTGAATGAATAAATAAAGGTTGAATGAATAAATGAAGGTTGAATGAATAAATAAAGGTTGAATGAATAAATAAAGGTTGAATGAATAAATAAAGGTTGAATGAATAAATAAAGGTTGAATGAATAAATAAAGGTTGAATGAATAAATAAAGGTTGAATGAATAAATAAAGGTTGAATGAAGCTCCTCTGTAGCATCAAAACTCACATTTCAAGTTAGTTCATTTTCAGTGCAGCTCCTTGTTTTTTTTAAATCAGTTTGATAAATGAGTAGATTTGATTTGAACTTTGCATTTATTATCAAATGTTGATTTATGTACAGGGCTTTTCTCCTTCGGTGTTTTGTTGTAAAATAAGACCTCTGACGTCACACAGACGTCCGCTAAATCAGCCACTCAGCATCAACGTGCTTCGTTTTGTTTGATTGACAGGAGTTTCAGCCAATAGCAGACTCGTGTCCGGCAAAGAGGAAGGGGCGGGGCCTACGCGCCGCTCATCGGAACAGCGAAACAAAATGGCGGCTGTGGCTCCAGAGCCAGCAGCTGCGGTTCTGACAACAATAACGACCGCGGCAACGGACGACGACTGCCCTTCAGAACCGGGTCCGGTAGACACAGAACACCCGGAGTTCGCCGCGGAACCGAACCGTTCCTCAGAGTTGGGCCTGTGCGGTCAGATGGAGGAGCATGGAGACGAGCGCCATGACAGGCCCGAGGCGGGAATGGAGCCGGAGAGCGGGGCTCTGCTGGACCGGACCGAACCGCAGCTGGACCGGAGCGGCTCGTATCGAAGCATCCTGCCGGACCCGCAGCACTCCGCAGTTGTCCTGCACTCCCTGCCCGACCCCCCGCCCGGTACCGAGGCAGGACTGTCCCTGGCCGAACCTGCCGAGCCCACCACCAACGGAGCGGACCGGGTCTACATGGGTCTGATGCAGGACAACTCTGAGGCCGAGCGTCCAGAACCTGGTACCGGCTGCTGTGAAGGTTCTGCAGGAAAAGACACGGCGGTTCTGGGCGGCCCACAGCCAGACTCTGTTCTGGACCTGAGTCCAGGATCCGAGGTCCGAGTCTGCTTAGACCACGTGATCGATGACGCGTTGGTGGTGTCCTTCCGGGTCGGAGAGCGGGCCTTCTCAGGGGTTCTGATGGACGTGTCCAGAAGGTACAGGGTCCGAGGGAACCGGTTCTGATGGGAAGTGACCGCAGATTGTTCATTAAGTGATATGTTGTTGTCATGGTAACCATATCATCATGTTGTTGTCATGGTAACCTTATCATCATATTGTTGTCATGGCAACTGTGTATTGTTGTTGTCATGGTAACCTTATCATCATATTGTTGTCATGGTAACCTCATCGTTGTCATGGTAACCTTATCATCATATTGTTGTCATGGTAACCTCATCGTTGTCATGGTAACCATATCATCATGTTGTTGTCATGGTAACCTTATCATCATATTGTTGTCATGGCAACTGTGTATTGTTGTTGTCATGGTAACCTTATCATCATATTGTTGTCATGGTAACCTCATCGTTGTCATGGTAACCTTATCATCAT
Source organism: Garcialebias charrua (assembly GCA_038048925.1). NCBI lineage: Eukaryota > Metazoa > Chordata > Actinopteri > Cyprinodontiformes > Rivulidae > Garcialebias > Garcialebias charrua. The sequence continues at coordinate 10,140 of JBBPBX010028492.1, forward strand.
ATTGTTGTCATGGTAACTGTGTATTGTTGTTGTCATGGTAACCTCATCGTTGTCATGGTAACCTTATCATCATATTGTTGTCATGGTAACTGTGTATTGTTGTTGTCATGGTAACCTTATCATCATATTGTTGTCATGGTAACTGTGTATTGTTGTTGTCATGGTAACCTTATCATATTGTTGTCATGGTAACATCGTTGTCATGTAACCTTGTCATCATATTGTTGTCATGGTAACTGTGTATTGTTGTTGTTATGGTAACCTTATCATATTGTTGTCATGGTAACCTTATCATCATATTGTTGTCATGGTAACCTCATCGTTGTCATGGTAACCTTATCATATTGTTGTCATGGTAACCTTATCATCATATTGTCGTCATGGTAACCTCATCGTTGTCATGGTAACCTTATCATCATATTGTTGTCATGGTAACATCGTTGTCATGGTAACCTTATCATCATATTGTTGTCATGGTAACTGTGTATTGTTGTTGTTATGGTAACCTTATCATATTGTTGTCATGGTAACCTTATCATATTGTTGTCATGGTAACCTTATCATCATATTGTTGTCATGGTAACCTCATCGTTGTCATGGTAAACTTATCATATTGTTGTCATGGTAACCTTATCATCATATTGTTGTCATGGTAACCTTATCGTTGTCATGGTAACCTTATCATGGGGCCAAGATGGTGTAGAGGCAGGGCTTCCGCCTTGGGACCCGAAGGACCCAGGTTCGAACCCCCGGCCACTACACACCTTGGGGTGTCTATGAGTGCACACCTAATTCTCCAGCTCCCCGGGCGCTTTCTGTGGCTGCCCACTGCACCACCTGGTGGTGGTTGGGTTAAATGCAGAGACGAATT
>JBBPBX010028493.1:7541-25833 GCA_038048925.1 Garcialebias charrua
AGAGACTGCACAAGATCATGTTGGCTTTTCCGCTAATTATTTGAAGTCAGCTGTCTGTTAGCAAAATGTCACATGAACCATTGGATATATTTTAATTAAATTTTCAGAAAATGTCACCGTATGCACGTCTGTAACTGATTAACAATTGCAGCCAATCAGGGCTTAATTTGTAAACCAATTGATGCCGAGTCCTCCCCCAGAAATGTTTGTGTAAAACAGATGCAATTTCCTGCATTTTGGTGTATTTTAATGGGTTGTTAAACATCTACATTTATTGCTTCTGTCAAGCATCCCTCGCTATCTTGTCAGTTCCGAGCCCGACACCGTCCCTGCTCATTGTTGTCCCGACTCCACATGTGAAACCTCCAGGCGCCTCCTCCGTCTGGGCTTCTGCCCGTGTACGACTGCCTGGTTAGCTGTGCATTCACCCCCACCACTCTTTTAAGGGTAGAGATCTTTTAAGGGTAGACGTGGAAATGCTTACTTGAAGGAACAGCTCGTATGTGATATTAAGAAGCTTGTAAGTGGCTGTTGCGTTTAAAATTAGTGTTTATGTAATTATTTTCAGTTTATATAACCAATATAAGTTTTATTCATTCAAGGCAGTCATATTGTTCATAACTTTATTATTAGTAAGCATTACCGGAAACGGTTACCGGAGCGTGCTCTGTCAAATTAGTTCTGCATATTTTCACTTAAAGCTTGATGTGGTAGTAGCTGAGAGTCCTCCTCAACACATACTCTTAAGCATGTCACCTTGAGATATTGCATGGGATTGACGACGCATTTCCATTTTTGCCAAAACGACGACAACTCTTGACATTTTTCAACTTTGTCTAGTAACTTGTACAACATAATTGGTTGTGCGCTGCAGGCGATCCACATCAAAGCAAACATTAAGCTGTACGTTCTGTTTCTGTAGTAAGTCAGAGATGACGTGCCAAGCAAACAGTAACACCCTGAACTTGTGAAACAAAGTACATGGATGTGTCTGCAGAGAAATCCATTAGCTTATTGATGCGACAGTGACGTCATCTGTGTCCGGTTACGACTCTGTTCTCCAACACGCTGGATGTAAACAAGTTGCACGATGTTCTACACACCAACATCGCAATGACTATCAGGGTGTGCTCAGCCTCATTGGGTGAGCGCTGTAAGTTCATGCAGAATACATTTAGGATATTAATTCAACTATGTGACGGAGACCTCTTGCAGTCCAACAGGCTCAACTCTGACTAAGCTGCACCCACACTTTGTATCACATTTAGGTTGTCAGAGCAACAATGCAAATCGTTTCCTTATTTGCTTATCATTAGGGCTAGCTCCAGACAGTATACAAATCAAAGTTTGTAGAAGTACGTTCATTCTCTAAAATTATTTGACTTTACATAAAGTGTTCTTAAATGTTATCAACACAAATTTGTAAGGATCCCCTCTTGCACAATGTATACAAATCATCTGCTAAATAATGTTGATAAATACCTGTTAGATTAATTTAAAATAATTATAACCCGCCACCAAAAGGCAAGAGCAACAATGTTTTTGCCCATTTGTTTATGCATTTGTTACCAAGGTATCTCATGAACCATTGGAAAAATGTAATGAAACTCACAAAAAGTAATAATTGTACATCTACCAACTGATTAACTTTTGGGTCAGTTCAACTCGATATCTGCCACAGCAAACTGATTTAAAAATACAAAAATTGATATAAAACTCTTAGTTTTACACATGTTAAACTTAAATTTTGATGTGGTAGTAGTTGAAAGTCATTCCCAACACATACAATGGATGAAGTGATCTTCAACATTTGACCACAGTGGCTCTACGAGTCCATTTCTTAACTTGAAGTCTAAAACCCAGACGTGAAAGGAAGTGGAAAACACACATTTCTTCAAGGAATACTGGACCTTTTATTTAAACACTTATTGACACTGCTAGGCCAAAAAAATGTTGACACTCCCCCCCCAAAAAACTTTTTTTTTAAGTCACACTTCTCTGCTTGATGCCAATGATTTGACCCTTCTCAAAACGGACACATCTTTTCCACGACCACGCAATGTGTCTTTCAACATGGTTGTTTAAGAAATGAGAAGCAACTCATTGCACCAGTTGGGGTTAAATAACTTGTTGCCAGCTGAAAGATGCAGTAATTATCCAGTAGGAGGCGCGTACCTACAGGTACCGGCATGTTAAAAAAAATAAAGGGAAGTAACTCAATAAAATCCTACTTGTCAGGAGGGATACGTGTCTGGCACCCTTAAATGAAAATTCACAAACATAGAAAGCCCTGTAAAACTGTTATAATGTGAAGGTTTAGAATGGTAAATGGTAAATGGACTGTAATTACGTAGCACCTTTCTGTCTTATCAAGATACTCAAAGCTCTTTACAACACAATCTGTGCCTCATTTACTCATTCATACAACACTTGACTAGATCTGTACAAAGAATAATCAGAGATTTATCACATTCATACACCAATGGGACACATGTCGGAGGCAATGAAGGGTTCGGTGTCTTGCCCAGGGACACTTTGGCAAGTGACTGCTGGTGGAATTGAACCCCCAACTCTTGCATTGGAGGACGACTGCTCTAACCACTCAGCAAAAGCTGCCCAGAAGGACACCAAACCTGTAAATGTATATTTAATAAAAACTAACAATAATCTAGCATGTATTTTAGTGTTCTTTACCTTCCTGTTTTTAAATCTCTTTTAAAAACACACTTTTATTCCTTGGCTTTTAACACGTGATCTTATCTTTTATGGCATTTTAACACACCTGCAGTAAAACCGGTATATGTATGTTTTTATATTCATTTTTGTATGCTTTGTATGTACTCAGCACAATGACTGCTTCTCTGAAGGTTCTTAATGACGTTGTTGAAGCATTGGATGATAAGGATTATTGTGCTGTACTTTTCTTAGACCTGTCTAAAGCTTTTGACACTGTGGATCATAACATCATCTTGTGTCATAAGCTCTCAGAAATCGGTTTCTCAGATCACACCATTGGTTGGTTCTACTATCTTTCCGATCGGAGGCAATGTGTTCAACATAATGGTACTTCTTCCAGTTATTTAACAGTTAAAAATGGTGTACCACAAGGCTCAGTCTTAGGACCAACCCTCTTTACAATCTACATAGGTAATGTAGGTCAGAGCATCCCTGATGCATCCTTACATTTCTATGCTGATGACACAGTTGTTTATTGTCGAGCTAAAACAGTTGCTAAGGCTTTCCAGCTTTTGCAATCTGCTTTTGACATCATCCAGTCAGACTTGTTCCGTCTCAAACTTGTCCTAAATGCTGATAAAACCAAAGGGATGCTTTTTTCAAATAGGTAGTCGCCGGTCCCAGCAGTTCTTCCTCTGATTTTATCCTCAAATGGTGTCCCTATTGAGTTTGTTGATTCTTATAAATATTTGGGTATCCTGGTCGATTCGCATCTCTCTTTTAAACTCCACGTGGAAAACCTAGTAAAGAAACTGAAAGTTAAACTGGGTTTCTTTTTCAGAAACAGATCATGTCTAACTCTGAATGCTAGGAAACACCTTGTATCTGTGACTTTTCTTCCCTCCATTGATTACGGTGACATTATCTACATGAATGCTCCTACAAGCACCCTGCAGATGTTGGATGCTGTCTATCATGGTGCACTAAGATTCATAACTGGCTGTGATGATCATACCCACCACTGCACCCTGTATTCACTGGTTAACTGGACATCATTAACCTCACGCAGACTCTTCCACTGGTACATTTTCATCTTTAAATCACTTCTTGGCCCTTCATACATCTCCTCATACATGTCTTTGCATGAGTGCAGCTACAGTGTGCGCTCTCAGGACATGATTATCTGCAGTGTTCCGTCAGTGAGAACTGAGCTTGGTAAAAGGGCCTTCACCTACTCCGCTCCTGCTTCCTGGAATATCTTATAAAAAGATTTGAAGATCTCGGCCTCGACTTCTCTAAATGGCTTTAAGAATCTGTTGGAATCCTGGCAAAAACCATTGCAGACATGTTCCCGTTTTTGATTTTCTACAATGCCTTATAATCTGTCTGTTTTGCTACTTGGATATCTTTGTTTTAACTTGTAAAAAAAAATCTGTATTATCTCTTATGTTTGTCTATTGTTGATTGTTCAAGGAAAATCTACTGTTGCTGTTGTCATCATTCTTTAGTTTGTAGACAGGTCCCTCTTGTAAGTGAGTCCTCGAGGCTCAATGAGATTAACCTGACTAAATAAAGCTTGAATGAATGAATTAACTTGTCTATTGTGTTATTGTACAGCACTTTGGTTACCCCTGTGGTTTTTAAAATGTGCTATAGAAATAAAGTTGATTGATTGTTATTATTTTAAAGGATTAAGGGACAAATATGCATGGCCGTATGTTACACAGTGTTTCCCCTGCCATTATTCAAGAAGGGAACCCCGCCCTGTCAACAGAACTGAGCGCCCCGCCTGCAAAATCAGAGCGGAGATTGTAGCAGCTCAGCTCAGATTCAGTTGTGCACTATACAAATGTAGCGCCCTGCTAGTGCTATTGTGCTACAACACCACCCCATCAACAATTGTTGGCCTTAACGTAGCACTAAGCTAACCAAACCACACCCCTGCGCATTACAGACGTAGCGCTCCTTCTCCAAACAAAAACCCCAAAGACACGAGCGCCCTCCTAGGGGAAACACTGTTATGTGACGCATCATTTCAAATGTTTTGTTTCAGATTTCAAAAGTTACTCAAGAAGATGCAAAGACATTTGTGTGGAAAAACTCTAGCCTGGCCCTCGCCTTCCTGCACAGCTCCGCTCAATTCTCATTTCCCTTCACTGCACAGTCTGGGACTTCTCCCATAGACAACGATTTCTCCGGTAGATTTTTGACCGGACCAATCAGAGAACAGAAGGGGCAGAGTTTTTGGCCCCTAACCCACGCCCCCACCTGTCCCAGCGCGCAGCCAGCGAGCATTCGCATGTTCTCATTCAAAGCGATGCAAAGCGATGCAGGACTGTTTTATATGTGACACAAATGTATTAATTTCCCCTTCTTAATCCCTTATCTGGAGTTTTCTTTTGTTTTTTTGCCAAAAGTCAAGTTATCGCTCGCTCCCTCCTCCTCCTCCTCTCCCTCCGCTGATGCTTCAGGTTGTCACGAGAGAATTAAACTCGTGTTCGTTGCTGCCCGAGTCCCATCAGATTTTCTGGTCTTCTGGTGTGTTGGACCAGCGATCCATGTTTTTTTTATTTTTTTTATTAACATATAAACACAGAATATGCAACGGCAGTGAGAGAAAATTCAGCAGGAGGCGGAGCTGAAGACAAGTTCAGCAGACCACGGGGGAGCTAGGGCTGGGCGATATGGACAAAAATTCATATCTCGATATTGTTATGATATATCGTGATATACGATATATATCTCGATATAATTTTCTTTCCATAAAAGAATAACAAAAATATATTTCTGAGTCAAAGCTTTGTCTCAGTTGTCACACAGCTACATTTATTAACAAACAGCTGTAACTCTACAAAATAAATGTCTAAAAAATGAACTATTTACATACATTTCTTTATTTTTTTAGACATTTATTTACACCTATTAAATAATAATCCTCTTCAGCTGATGGCAGCTGTGGCTGAGAAGCTAGAGCAGTCTGGGAGTTCAATTCCACCAGCTGTCACATGACACATGCTGAAGTGTTCCTGGGCAGTGGGCAACACTGAACCCCTCATTGCCTCTGATGTGTGTCCCATCAGTGTATGAATGTGATAAAGTACTGATTAATACTTGTACAGATCTAGTAGAGTGCTGTATGAATGGGTAAATGAGGACACAGATTGTGTTTTAAAGAGCTTTGAGTGTCTTGATAAGATAGATAGTATCCGGTTTTATTGTGAAAGGGTCAGGGGGTTGTTTCCGGGTTCACGAAGAATAAAGACGTTCTCTAGTTGCTCTACAAAGCGTCTCATTGAATCCTTGTGTAAAAACACGACAGCCTCCACTCAGAAACGTGAACAGAGAGGCAGAGACATTATTAAATCAGCAGTTTATCATAGCGCCAAAGACACGGTCAGTCTCAGCTGTGGAAGAAGACGGCTAAAGCGTTAGCCATCTTGTTAGCCGCTAAGGACAGTATCTTTAGCGATATATGATAAACTGCTGATTTATTAATGTCTCTCTCACCTCTCTCTGCTCCTTCATAAAGCTCTGTGGGTGCGCGCACGGCTAAAAGAGCTCGGACCCGTGGTTTGTTTTAAGGATTCCTTCTCCTCAGCAGCGGCTGAGCGGTTCCTCATATCTGCCGTGTTTGTTGTGCTGAAAGTCTCCGCCCACCTCCTGCAGCAGGAAGGAGGAGGAGGCGCTGAGGGGCCGGGTGAGAAGGAGGGGGGCGAGTGGGAGAAAGGCAGCAGCAGCGGGATTTTCAAGTCCATCTCGATATAAACGATATTGTCTCATCTTGTATCTCTTTAGAAAAAATCTCGATATTTTAAAAATATCGATATATCGCCCAGCCCTAGGGGGAGCAGCCATCAGCAGAGGCCACGCCTCCAGCAAGAATCGTTTCTCTATGGAGAAAGTCCAGACCCTAGTCCGAAGCGAAGTGAAGGACAAGGGTCTGGTTTTACAGACTAGAAAAACTCATGAAGTTAACGTGTTTTAAAAACTGGACAGTTTAGCAGAAATCCTCCAGAAAAATGTGGCAGACAAATTAACATTTTAGCTGCAACCCTCTGGAAAAGACTCGTGCTTTTCTGTATTTCCCCTTCAGAAACAAACGAGATATACCGGTACACAGCAGGCTGATCTGAGTGTGTTGTATTGAAACTTGAGAAAGACAATGGTTTTAAAAACATTTTTTAGTGGACAATTCATATAACTCAGTCTTTTTGTTATTCAGGCTGTGGTGCTCTATGAATATTTTTGAACTGTTTGTTTGAGGCTCTCAAGTTCTTTAAAATATAGGTTTAAAACAGTAAACATCATTACATATTGATATCTCCTTCAGAAAGCATATTCTTGAATTTGCCATTTGTACTGGAAACTGTTATTAAGATATTAGACATTAGAGTCTAGACTGGAGGTTTGAATGTGATCCTGCATGGTTGCACGTCTCCCTTTAATTGCCTCTTACATGATTACAGCTTGGCCAGGCTCTAAACAGGGCGAAGCAGGCAGAGAAAATGAACATCTGACATCAACATTCTGCCAGAAAGAATAAGAACAAGAGAATAAAGTGCCTGTAAGAACACCTAACCAGGAAAAATACGTTTAGGTTTGCTTTATTAAAGATTCTGAGCTTATAAACCCTAATTAGTGACTCTAATGAGCTCTTTTAGAGTCACAGTTCAAACAGAAACTCTGTTTTGACTGACTTAAGATTGAAAACGCATTAATCCTTTTCAGAGTGCTGTTTTTATGTTTAAAATTAAAAACTTCCTTTTTTTTAGTCCATGAAAGTGCCTCAATCGTGTGGCTTTAATGATGCCTGGTTTGCGTTTAACACCATCTTTACCCCACACAGACAAAGAAGTGGACACGTTTAAAAAGAAAAACTTACATTACAGCATGAGGGTTCTTGAGCATGCATGCTTTCGGGCCAAAAGTGGTGACGGGACTCGGTCCATGAAGTGACTGACTCCTCCTGAAAAGACAACCAAAGAATTCAGTTTTAAACACAAAGCATCTAGGGATTGGTGTAAACATGGCTAAGTTCAAACAACACGAAAGGTACAACTTTCTTTTGGTTTCTTTCACAAGTACTGAACTTTAAAAAAAATAAAAATACCTGTAAAAGTATCACAACTTTACAACTACTAAAAACTGGATAGAAGTGTCTAAGATTTCTAGACTGCACATTTTCTAATCCTTTTCTTTCTTTCTGTGTTGTGTCAAGTAGGGATGCACGATATTACCGTCATGGTATCTGTATCGGACAATATTAACAAAGTTAAATATCGGCCATTCCATCAAAATAACTCACCGATATAAAATACGCTGTTTTTGTATGACTATTTGAGTGTTGTCATTGTGTTAAGAGTAAATGTCATCAATAAATTTGACATTAAACATAATCCAAGTTGAAGTGTTACATCATTTTCAGCCCACTTTTTAGCATCTGCATTTGGTAGCAGGCCAAATTAACAAAGACCGTGCAGAATAATGTAGTACAGTATTTTAATTCCACAGCAGAGGAAGCTGTGTAGTCTCTATAAGTAGGTCTAGGGGAAAAATATTGGTATTGGTATCGGCCAAATAAGTTTTACATATTGGCATATCGGATATCGGCCAAAAATTCGATATTGTGCATCCCTAGTTTCAAGTAAATTAAAAAAGGCCTTTGAGATTTCTTTTAAAGTAGTATCTCACAGAGTTGTGACAGTTGGGGACTAAATGGTGATTTAAACTTTGATCAATTTTTAAAATTGATCAAACGAATAAAACAGATTGTCTGTTGCAGTTTCAATGACTTCTGAGTGTTTGCAACTAAACAACCGAGGAGCCATGTGGCCATATTTTCTAAAATGATTTTTTTTCTCCTCTTTTGTGCGTGTATGGCCTTCATATGTATGCTAAGCCGTGCACAGTATTGTATTATCCATCTCAGGTGATAAAATACAGCTCGTCGGCTCATAGGACGAGTTGGAGACACCCTCAACTACTTTGAAAATAAAGTAATCTCTTAAAAGGACCTAACACAGAGATAATTATCAGTATTTCTGCTAGTCTTACAGATACTAAAATATCTGCTGTTGTTTTTAATTGTATTTGAGCAAATGCAAGAAAAGAAAAACAAGAGGATGAACACAGTTGGAAATATTATTTTCTGACTTAAAAAAAATACAGATCTGAAAAAAGGTTTAGCAGTTCTTTCTTTTACCATTTAAACCCACTTTAAAGATTAAAGGCACAACATTCACCAGATAAAGCCGAATAAAAAGTACCTGACATTGCAACACCAACAAAAAATGACCTTTTTTGATTTATGTGGATGGATTGTATATTAAAACAACATGGAGGGAAAATAACCCACATATCAACTACTAAGAAAATAAGAATGTAATTAAAAGTTGGGATCTTTGCTCTTTTTATACGGTGCTGTGTAAAAGTCTGTAACCATCCCTACTTTTTACCTTCAGCTAGACTAGGGCTATCTGGCCCACTTCATTAAAAAAATTATTTTTTGGGTTCTGGGTTTGAGTTCTGTTTATTACATTTACAATTCAATGCAATAAAATAAACAAATGTAAAAGGTAACGGATTATTGTATTATTGTTTATTTACATGACTTTAATCGATGAATATCCAGCCCCTGAGCCGTTTTGTTGAATAGTCCTGATCTAGGTCTTACCGTCAGCTCTTTAAGTGATTTTGAGCAACGTTCCTTCAGGCGTTCTGAGGGTTTATTCAGTTTTTTACTTTGGCTGCCTTTTTTTTTTTAAACAATTATTTTTGTCAAAAATCGGCACATTTTCAGATTATTTTTTGTTTCTTCTGTTCAGCATTATTTATGGTTGAAGTTGCTGTTCAGTATCTTAAAAGGAACTCATTGCAAACTTTATTAAATTAAACATTAAAAGGTCATCCAGAATTTTACTGAAGGGTGAGGTTTAAAAAATAAATAAAAAGTTTGAAGCCATAAAGACAGCGCTTGAGATTCAAACAAATATTTTACTGACATTTCTCCTAGACTGTTAAGATTTCAAACCTTTTTAGCTGCGAACATCACTCAACAAATCTGAGCGTAAATACCAGTACATCAAAACACCGAACTTCTAATTCACAAACGGCTCCTCCATGGTCATCGCCACTGTTGACCTATTTTCAGTCATTTCTCTCTTTTTGGAGGTAAAACAAACACGCACAATTTACTGACAAATGTTTAATTTAAGGACACACATTTAAGGACACACAATCATCGTTTAAAAAAACCCTGCAGATTTAGTTTCTTTTTTGTTTTTTTACCCGTCATGACATTGCAATGAGTATCTTTAACTCTGAGCTATTTTTAAAAAAAACTAACAAAAAAACTAAAACCAAAAGCCTCCTAAAGTTAGGAGATGAATCATTGCCATGTTATTCATAAACAAAGAACAAGTTTGTTAAAATCCTACTTTCGGCCTGCTAGACAAGACCCACTTTGTTCCTTTTTTTCTGCAAACTAGTCTCTAAAAAAAGAACAAAGATAAGACTATTTGGCAAAAATTTACTTCTAAATCCTTCCTGTTTGAGAAAGGTTTCGATCACTGCCTTGATATCTAAAAGTAAATCAGAATGATTGAACTGATGGGTAAATGTTTCAACTTCCCAGACAAGATTATCTCTTTTTAATTACCGGTTCCCCCTTTTTTAAGCAACCTTATCAAATAGGAGACAAAATATTTACAACATCAGGGCTTAAATGATCTCCTCCATTACTGTAACAGCAGCAGGAAATGAACCCCACACATGCAAATTTCCCAAGTGACCAGGGTGGTGCAAGACAGGCCGTGTCACAAGGTAGTTTCACAAACGCTGTTGATGCAAACACCTAAACAGGGAAGCTGTGTGAATGTACCAAAAACCTGGTTATAATCTGATAATTGTTTATTGTTTAATTGTTATTGCTGCATGGCAACAAGTATGCCACCACCTTCATCATGTGCTGAACGTTCACATGACCAGACCCAACTGGGCCAGCTGCAGCACAAAGAGCTTGTCTGAGGGACAATTAAACACTGGCAAGTTGCTTAAAATGCAATGACGTCTATAACTTTGGACATAAATGCACTCAAAAGGCTAGGTGTGTTACATATTACTTTTAAACACTAAGAATGTAGCAAATGTATTTTGTTTTATCAAATTAAATTATTTAAGTTTTATGATTTGGTGGATTACAATATTCAATTAATTATGTTCAAGGCTCAGAATAACATACTACCACCACACATTCAAACATATTTTATAAAAAGGAACAGTTGTTATAATTTAAAGGGAATGGATATTTTTGTAAAACCGAAGTATCGAACCAGTTTAAGGGGTAGGTAAGAAGGGGCAGACATGATAAGATATAATTCTTCTTCTGCTGCCTTTCATTTTATATGTATTTCATTTATTTGTATCTGAAATTGTATTTGTGTTTTTTTTTATAGAAATGAAATGAATAAATGTTTAAAACAAAAAAACAAATGTGTTTTATTACAATGCAACTTCAATTTTACTTTTAAAATCTGGTCTTTATTGCCCTTTACTGTTGAGTTTTTTTTTTTTATGTCAGCAGAAACATTTTGGTTACAGCTGTGTTACTACCTCTTTAAGCCTGCTGCCACGGGTCAGGTAAATTACCTGTGTCTACATGCATGTATTTGTCTGTTAGCAAAATACCTCATGGACCAGCAAATGGATTTGTATTCACTTATCATTATTGATTTTACTTGATTTTATCACTCGTTTTATTTTATTTATTTATTTTTTTTTTTTTAAGCAAGCCTAATCTGCATCCACATTTTATCTTTGATCTTAGTCGATTATTGATTTTATTTGATTTTATCACTTGTTTTATTTTGATCTTTGCTTTGTTACACTTTGTAGCACTTTGAGATTTTTATTAATGAAAAGTGCATTATAAATTGAATTCATTATTATTATTATTATTATCGGACACAACTCAAATTAAAATGGGCGCTGAAGGCAATTGGCCTCCGGAAACTCAAACATAGCTATGATTTAGTCAATTTTGCATATACAGTATTGAGCTGAAATTTGATCTGATAGTAACTGAGAGTCATCCGCTACACATACTCCGAGCGCTACAATGATCTTCGGATTAAAAAAACTTTAGCACTAACTGATTTAACCCCATTTGCCTATTAGCAAAATAAGTCATGAACCACTTCAATAAAATTCTCACTAATTAATCATCTACAACTGAGTAACTTTTGATATGGATTTGAATAAAATGGCCATCACAGCCAATGATCAATCAACACAATTATAACTCAAGTTTGACAAATATTGGAGTTTGAATGAATGAACTTTATTTTAAAAAAAAAAGGGACAATGCACAACTCAACATAAATGTCACCATTTCATTCGCTGTACCTGATTATAGCAAAAGCTAATTCGCATCTGCAGTCCCTTTAGTGTTAAAACTTAGGTGTACTTTGAAAAATTGTGAGGCAGGATGTCAGTGTCAACAGAGGATCTCTGATGTGCACAATCATCACCTGTACTCTGAGTAGGTGGTGGCTGCGGAGGTGCTCAGGCTGCGGCTCTTGTAGCGCCGAGCCAGGCCGCGGCTCGGGACCTGCTCGCCTCCTTCACAGGTGGCGCAGCAGTAAGGAACAGCTTCCGGTCCGCCGTCCATCTCTGACCGTAACAGGCTGGGAAGAACCGGGAGCTGCTGGTCAACTCTTCAGGCTGCTTTAAAAACTTAAAAATATATGTACTTTAAAATAGTTCACAAACAGTGCGAGCAACGTTTTAATAGACACTTTCTGATTTTACAAAATAAATCTCTCCCCTTTACTTGTCAACAAAAATAATTTGGCATTAGCTAGCTTAACTCTAGCTAGCGACTTTAAAAAAAAAGTTTTATTCTCGTGTTAACGCATTCGTTTCACATCTATATAAAAGTGAATAAAAAAAATAACAGCTAACTCCCTCAACTAATGTTGCGCAAAGTCTAACGTTAGCAACAAGTAGACCGACAGGTAAAGAACTAGAATGTTCCGGGTGAACAAGCTCTGCGGGTATAATACGTTAGCTAACTAAGCTAAGTCAAGCGAAAAACACACTGTGTGAAGTTATTACCGACCTCAAACTCTACCTTTAAGGCGAAACGTTTCGGGGGACGACTGGAACTGGAGTGCAGCAGACTGAAGAAGAATTCATTCGCCGAAGAATTACGTTACACCATGTTCCTTCTACGGAGGAGCTGTCAACACTGTCCAGCCCATGACTTCCGGATCCTGACGGACCAATCAGGTTCTCCGATCGCCGTTGACGTCATGTTGGAAGACATAAACTGCGAAGTTCTTTTGAGTACGCCGGACCAAAACCCGTAGAAGAAGTACGATCGGAGAGCTGACTCCACCCACCCGGCATAGCCACCTTGTCAGCCGAGTTAGAAATGGTGTGGATCTTAGGGGGAGGGGCGCTAACAAAGGCTCAAATTACCTTATTACCGGTAATTTTGATTTAAAAATAACTAGGAACAAAGTTGTTATTTTGAATATAATTTAAATTTAATCAATGAAATAGACGAATTTAAAGGGGCTCATTAAATCCCAGTTGGTTATGCCTTAACTATGAAGGAAATAGACATACAGGCACAATGACAAAAAAAAAAAAATTCATGAGTAGCCTAAATATGTTAAAAATATAAAGTTTTAAGATTTGATAATCAAGCACAGCAAAAAAAAAAGTTTTCATTTTGTATGTTTTCTTAACATGTAAAACACCTATTTATTTAATCAAACATGTAAAAACCGCCAAAAAAAAATACTCTTAGGGTTAGGACCCATACACGCATAGTACATGTATGAATACAAGTCAATTATTATAACTCATGTAATCTCATGTGCACTCTTTAAATGCACAGAAGTCTGTTGGAGTCAGTCTCCCCACTATCACAGACATCTATACACTTCCAGATGCAGGAAGAGGGCCACCTGCATCATGAAGGACCCCACTCACCCAGCACACACACTTATTGCCCCACTCCACTCAGGAAGGAGGTTGAGGAGCATTAAGTGTAGAACCAATTGACTGAGGAACAGCTTCTACCCTGAGGCTGTTAATATCTAACCAGAATAATCACAGTGAAATATCACATCATGTTTTTCATTCATTCAACCTTTATTTAGTCAGGTAAATCTTTTGAACCTCATGGGCTCATTTACGAAAGCGACCTGCTAAAACTAAAGAACAATGAACAGCAGTGATAGAATTTCATTAAACAATAAACAAACAAACAATAAACAATAGAAAACAAAAAGAGAGAAAAAAAACAAAATATATATATTTTTTTTTAACAAAGTATCAAAAAACTAGCAAAACATTATAAGGTAGACGTATAAAATCAAAGACAGGAACAAATCTGCATTGGTTTTTGCCAGGATTCCAACAGATTCTGAAAACCATTTAGAGAAGTCAAGGTCGAGAGCTTCAGATCTTTTTGTAAGATATTCCATGAAGCAGGAGCAGAGTAGGAGAAGGCCCTTTTTCCAAGTTCAGTCCTCACTGACGGAACACTGCAGGTAATCATGTCCTGAGAGCGCACACTGTAGCTGCACTCACGCAAAGACATGTAGGAGGAGATGTATGAGGGCAGCAGACCAAGAAGTGATTTAAAGATGAAAATGTACCAGTGGAAGAGTCTGCGTGAGGTTAATGATGTCCAGTTAACCAGTGAATACAGGGTGCAGTGGTGGGTACGATAATCACAACCAGTTATGAATCTTAGTGCACCATGATAGACAACATCCAACATCCGCAGGGTGCTTGTAGGAGCATTCATGTAGAGAATGTCACCGTAATCAATGGAGGGAAGGAAAGTCACAGATACAAGGCGTTTCCTAACATTCAGTGTTAGACAGGATCTGTTTCTGAAAAAGAAACCCAGTTTAACTTTCAATTTCTTCACTAGGTTTTCCACGTGGAGTTTAAAAGAGAGATGTGAATCGATCAGGATACCCAGATATTTATAGGAATCAACAAACTCAATAGGGACACCATTTGAAGAAAAAATCAGAGGAGGATCTGCTGGAACCGCCTTCCTATTTGAAAAAAACATCCCTTTTGTTTTATCAGCATTTAGGACAAGTTTGAGACGGAACAGATCTGACTGGATGATGTCAAAAGCGGATTGCAGTAACTGGAAAGCCTTAGCTACTGTTTTAGCTCGGCAATAAACAACTGTATCATCAGCATAGAAATGTAAGGATGCATCAGGGATGCAGTGACCTACATTAGCTATGTAGATTGTAAAGAGAGTTGGTCCTAAAACTGAGCCTTGTGGTACACCATTTTTAACTGTTAAATAGCTGGAAGAAGCACCGTTATGTTGAACACATTGCCTCCGATTGGAAAGATAGTTAGAAAACCAACCGATGGTGTGATCAGAGAAACCGATTTCTGAGAGCTTATGACACAGGATGTTATGATCCACAGTGTCAAAAGCTTTAGACAGGTCTAAGAAAAGTGCAGCACAATAGTCCTTAGCATCCAATGCTTCAACAACATCATTCAGAACCTTCAGAGAAGCAGTTGTTGTGCTGTGTTTTTTCCTGAAACCAGATTGATGGAGAGGTAAGATGTTAAATGAGTCCAGATAATTTTTGATCTGAGAGTTTATCAGTTTTTCTAGAACCTTGGCTAAGATGCAGAGTTTAGAGATCGGTCGATAATTGTTCAATGAGGTGGGGTCACCTCCCTTCAGCAAAGGAAGAACAAAGGCTGTTTTCCAAGCATCCGGAATGGTGTTTTGGCTTATGGACAGATTAAAGATGTGGGTCACAGGGACTGTGATGATATGAGCAGCCAGCCTTAAGAAATAAGGTGGAAGTTCATCTGGACCTGCAGATTTTTTAGGATCAAGATCATTTAACAGTTTATTTACCTCACTGACTGAGAATGGAGAAAAAGAGAAGGTGTGATTAACAGATGGTTGGCTTGTAGGAGGGATTTGATTTGTTGAAGTTTGATTATTAGATAAAGTGGCCGATTTTCCGTTTGTAACTGTATCAAATAAAGAACTAGAAGCAACAAAATGTTTATTGAAACAGTTCAGGATCTCGTGCTTATTTGACACAGGAACAGAGTCAACAAGAAATTGTGATGGGAGGTCAGATGATTGGGGGGTGCCTGAGAGAGATTTAATGGTTTTCCAGAATTTTTTAGGATCGTTTAGATTTTTGGAGGTCTGAGATAAGAAGTAGTTACGTTTTGCAGCTTTGATGGCAGTTGTGCATTTATTCCTTAGCTGCCGAAATTTCAACCAATCAGTGTCTGAGTGTGATTTTCTTGCTGCTGCCCAAAGATGATCTCTCCAGTGCAGGAGATCAGCTAGTTCAGGAGTAAACCAGGGGCTGTCACGGCCCTTTATCCTGAACTGCCGAAAAGGAGCGTGTTTGTTTACAAAGTCAATGAAACTATCATGAAAATAGTTCCAAGCGGTGTTCACGTCATTGATTTGTAGGATACGTTGCCAATCAAAGTGGGATAGATCCCAAAGGAATGACTGTTCACAGAAACGTTTCAAATCCCTTTTTTGGATTATTCTGGGCTTAGCAGGTGGAAGTTTAGTAGATCTAAGAGCTGCTATTACGGAATGATCACTCAAAACGTTAGCAAATACACCTATACCAGGAAATTTGTGAGGTGCATTTGTGAAAAACAGATCTAAGGTGGAAGATTTTTCGGGACATTTTAAGTTTGGTCTGGTGGGAGAATCGATAAGTTGTGTTAGATTGAGAGATAGGCAACATTCCCTGAATTTATCACAGAGGGGGGTCGACTTATTCCAGTCAATGTTGAAATCTCCTGCCATAACAATCTCATTGTGTTTTAAATTTCCTATGAATTCAGTCAGGGAGGATAGAGCTTCAGGTGTTGCGGAGGGGGGACGATAACAACCTACAACAGTTAAGGGCTGACCTCCTTTCAAACTGATGTTCACAGCTAAAGCCTCAAACTGGTTTGCGATTGTTTTTTTAGACGCAATCGTGGCAGCCAAAGAGTCTCTGATGTAAATAGCGACTCCACCTCCCTTTTTATTACGATCACAACGATAGATCTTAAATTCATTGATTGCCAAGTCATTTTTCGAAACAGATTTTTTGAGCCAAGTTTCAGAGATAACGATCACATCTGCCCCAGAAGAAGTGATTAGGATTTTCAGTTCATCAAGTTTTTTTAGAAGGCTACGAGCGTTTACATGCAGAAAACGGAGACCTGAAATATTTTTAAACTCATTAGGTGTACAATAGTTAGTAATTGGCCCTGGGTTGGGCTGAATCCCTGAGATCATTAACAACAATAATATCAGACATTTACCTGACTTCTTTGTCACTGATGTGTAATTACAGGAGTTAACAGTGTGACATTTTGCCCCCATAATTGAACCATGTGAAACATTAATGAAGACACGATCATTCAGAACCCAAAAACAATGAAAGCTGCAGTGATGGACAGTCCCTGATGTGTTGATAAGATTCAGTGATTCCAGGTAGTCTGAGAACTGAAAATAATGACAGTAATATGGATGATGCAGAAAAGTCTCAGACCATAAAGCGTCACAAATTAGGTGGTCAAACAGTTCCGTTGTGGAGAAATTTGTGGAGGAATGTGGGGGGATCCAGCCTCCTTGAGAATATGAATGGATGTGGCCATGGTGAACACAGGCTGGATCCAGAATCAACGGAAAGAAACAAACAATTTGTAGCAAACAGCAGAGTGAGCTGCCAGAAAGGCCTCCTGGAGTTAAGGGCATGGTTGAAGCCTGTTTCAAGTCAATAAAGGGAAGGGACAACAGCGTGAACAGCACCAACAACGCAGCTCCTGATACGCAGCGATACACGTCACACTCTGCTCGTCTGATCCAGAAACAGCTCACAACAGTGTGAAACAGGCACCAATGATGATCCTCCGCGCTTCACTCTCTGCTCGTCTGATCCAGAAACAGCTCACAACAGTGTGAAACAGGCACCAATGATGATCCAGTTCCTCCGCGCTTCACTCTCTGCTCGTCTGATCCACAAACAGCTCACAACAGTGTGAAACAGGCACCAATGATGATCCAGTTCCTCCGCGCTTCACTCTCTGCTCGTCTGATCCACAAACAGCTCACAACAGTGTGAAACAGGCACCAATGATGATCCAGTTCCTCCGCGCTTCACTCTCTGCTCGTCTGATCCACAAACAGCTCACAACAGTGTGAAACAGGCACCAATGATGATCCTCCGCGCTTCACTCTCATGTTGCTGCTGATCTGTTTCATGTTGCTGTGTTCATTCGTGCCCATGCATCTGCTCATACAGACTCATGTTCGTGCTGCTGTTTCGAGTAATGTTTTCTATGATATTAGTGCTTGGGGTATTTTTAGTTGATGTTTTTCTTAGGTCATATCTTAGATGTTATAACAGTTTTTCTTTTACATTTTATTGTTGGATGTAACTGGGACCCTGTGTACATAATCACGTTTCATCACATGTACCAAATGTGGTGCAAATGACAATAAAGATTCTCTGACTCTCTGATAATGGCATATATTTTTCACAAGTAATTCAAAAATATGTTAAAGTTTCAGGTTTAA
>JBBPBX010028494.1:16993-36536 GCA_038048925.1 Garcialebias charrua
TCATTGTACGCCCTCTGCGTATACACACACACATACTGTATACTGTATATTAAAGAGCTAACATTTGCTTTGCCTGAAAGTGAAAACACAACGTTACTTACACCATCTCAAAAGCTTGATAACCCTTTTTGTTGATTGAAGAATAAATAAACTGTATGATTTCCTGACTGGTTTGTGTTTCTGGGGAGCGAAACAGAAAAACTGGTCCTACTTTTTCTTTTTTCCTGCCAGACTAATCTCTATTTAACAGAAAATGAACATAAAGAATAAGGATATTTTCTAAACTATAATATTTACATTTGTTTACTAACAAATGTTTTGTTTGCAGGTACGACCCTCAGACAGACGTGTGGACGGCTGTCGCCCCCATGAGCATCAGCAGAGACGCTGTGGGTGTTTGTCTCCTTGGCGACCGCCTCTACGCCGTGGGCGGGTATGACGGGCAGGTGTATCTCAACACCGTGGAGGCTTACGACCCTCAGACAAACGAGTGGAAGCAGGTACAGAACAAAAATAAATATCATCTGCTCTTGTTGCTTCATTTCCTCATCATCCCAAATTTTCTGTTATCGTGACAAAGTTGTTTAAAAAACGCAGCGGACCTTCCTCCTCCTCCTCCTCAGCTTGGCATCTTTTCTTTCTTCTTTAAATTTGTGTTTTCCCCGAGACAATATTGTCCTTGGAGCTGCAGCGAGGGGAGGCAGAGCGGACTGTTTAAAAAGTGGAACGATCTCATTCAGAGGCTTTTAGGAGCCTACGTCTCACTTCCATTTACGTCCCATCTCCTGCAAATCCTCAGAGGATTTCCAAGCCAAGTCACAGCAAATCTGACATTTTAGAGATGTGCA
The DNA here is from genome assembly GCA_038048925.1 of Garcialebias charrua. NCBI lineage: Eukaryota > Metazoa > Chordata > Actinopteri > Cyprinodontiformes > Rivulidae > Garcialebias > Garcialebias charrua. The sequence continues at coordinate 17,842 of JBBPBX010028494.1, forward strand.
CCACGCTGCGAACAGGAGAGGTGTGTGTGTGTGTGTGTGTGTAAAATTCAGTACAAATACTGTAGGAGCCTGCAGGCCGTCAGAGGGATCATCTGAGATGTGAGGGGCATGGTGAGAACATTGTGTCCTACAGGTGATGTCAGAGACGAGCATGTCAGAGGTGTGTTGTCTGTCTGGACTCTCCTGCTCGTTTCAGCACAAATCTGTCATTCAGCCTCCTCAGACAGCACGGGATGCTGGGTCATTTTCAACCTGACACACAGGTGTGTGTCAAAGCAGTGGCTACAAAAACAAGCAGGACAGACAGCAGAGCAACCAAAGGCCATACTTTATATTAATACTGTATACACAATGTACAAAATGTTGACTTATCGTTTATTTTCATGAACATCAGCGTACCTTTAAATTCACATGACGGACTCGCTGAAACGCACCGCCATCAACGACGGATCTTGTTTTTCTTCTTCAGACCTTCTTGAGTTTAATCTGTTCTCTGGACCGTATTAATTTATTTACAGTATTGTGTAAATTATAAATCATTCAGTTGCTTCTTTCCACTTCCTTATGCTCATTTTGATCTTTTTCAGCTTTTTTCTGCTCCTTTCAGCTTCTTTTTGCTCCTTTCAGCCTTTTTAGCTATCTTTCTGCTCCTTTCAGCATCTTTCTGCTCATTTCAGCTTCCTTTAGCTCCTTTCAGCTCATTTTGACCTTTTTCGGTTTATTCCTGCACATTTCAGCCTTTTTAAATTATATTTCTGCTCCTTTCAGCTTCTTTCTGCTCCTTTCAGCTTCCATTAGCTCCTTACCGCTCATTTTGACCTTTTTCGGTTATATTCCTGCACATTTCAGCCTTTTTAAATTATATTTCTGCTTGTTTCAGCTTCTTTCTGCTGGGTTCAGCTTTGTTCTTGTTCTTTTTGTTAATTTTAGTTTCTTAATACTTTTACAAATACTTTTTAAAATATTTTCTGCCAATTTTAGCTCCCTTTATCTGTATTTATTTTTTATTCCAAATTTCTCATTTTGTGCGGTTACATTTCAGTTGATTTCAGCTCTTTCTTTATTTTCCCGTTTTCCTCGCATTAACGGTTTAGCAATTTGGCTTTTTCAAACAGGTTTCAGCTTCTTCAGCAGCTTTCAGAGTCAGAGAATCTTTATTGTCATTTGCACCACGTGGTACATGTGATGAAACGAGATTATGTACACAGGGTCCCAGTTACATCCAACAATAAAATGTAAAAGAGGCTTTTCTGCAAAAATCATTCGGCAATGAGCGTTCACGTGGCAATTTATCAGGAAAGGACGTTTCTCTAGTTTTAAATGCTTTTCAGAAGAAGTTACAGTGTGCAATGCTATTCAAATGTTAATTTTAAGAACACAGTGTGAGATATGATTTTTTTATACCTCTTTCCTCGTGTTTTCATTTTCCTTATCTAAACTAATAGGGCAGCGCTTCCCCTCGAGGCTGCAGCCTCAGGCATCCCCGTCTACCCATGTTTGTGTTCTCTTTGGACGGCTGTCTGAATTGTAATTTTCTTGTGCTTCTGTGCAATGACAATAAAGCTGATTCTGATGTTTTGCTGCCAGGTTGTAATCAGATTTTGGCTGCTTGTTACTCATTCTCTGTCTGGACTCAACACCAGTTCATTCTCTGAGTTTAGGAGTCTAGAAGTTTAGGAAATTAAGAGTTAATTAGCTTAGCTTCTGTTGAGACTGTTCATGTCTCTCTTGTAAATAAGTCCTCATGGCTCAATGAGACTAACTTGTTTAAATAAAGGTTGAATGAATGAAAACTAACAAAATGATGTACACTAGAGCCAGCGCTTGTGTGGATTGTTATACATGTATAATACGTTTGTTGATTGATAATAACTTGTTGACTTTCAGACCTTTAAATCAGGAGTCTGTGTTTTTCTGATGGTCTTTGCAGCTGAAGCAGCTTCTTGTTGATGAGCTACAGTTAAATAAAATAATAATAAATAAAACAAACATTTTTATCTGCATATTATCTTTTCATCTCTGATGCTGATAGTGACGGTGTCCTCGTTGATCTGCAACCACTGACTGGGTTTTATCTTCCAGGTGGCCTCTCTGTGCCTCGGCAGGGCAGGAGCTTGCGTGGTGGCCGTCAGACTGTGAAGACATGAACACAGATGGACTGAATGTCTACGATGTGTCTCAGAGGCTGTCCTCACCGTCTCCGCTGAGGCCGAAGAGACGTTGAGGGAACCGTGGTCTGGAACTGTTTTTGAGTGTAATCATCCACAGTTTAGTGAGCTATTTCTGACACGTTTCCACATGCCAGTAACGTCCACTGCAGGAAGACTGAAATGACATCAGCAGCGTTTATCTGAGAGGGACAGGACATCTGTCTTGGAGGACTTTATTTCCTCTCAGCTTCTCTTTCTGCTGACAAACTACAGATACAGAGAGCTCGTTCTGACTGCCTCATCATTTTAAGCTCTCAGCTTTCCTAACACAATCTGATTGTGCGTTTTCGTGCTATTTTAATACAAACCCCATTATTTATTTTCCGCTGCAGTTGACAAGCCTGCTTCTGTTTAGCTGTTGCCCTCTGACGGATGAAAGACGAAGTTTTGACACAATCAGTGCAACCTCATAAACAGCGATTCTATGAGAGGCGTTGCTTTCATTCAGAAACGCATTTTGCTTCGGCTGATAGTTTTCTGCACGTCTTTCATGTCGGATCAGCTCAGAGCTGACGTAAGGTGCAGTCTTTTTTTTTTTAACACTTCTTTTTTATTATCACCCACCAGTGAAAGGCAAAAGTGGACCTTGACATTTGTGGTTGTGTCTGTGTGGGCGATTTGTATTCCTTTAAGTCCAGGCCTTTCCTTTTATTTTAAACCTGCTTTTGTTCAGGAAGTGCTAATGGATTTACAAACTGAGAACAACAACAACATGATGGTTCTGAGAATTTGGTTTCAAGTTCCCCCACAGCACAAGGTCATCACATGTACAGGCTCAGGTTTTTAATCAGGCTCCACTGAGCTTTTCCACCAGCCGCCTTGTTTTTATCCCTGTAGATGTTTTGTCGTGTGTGTGCTGCTGTTCAAAGACTGTGAGGAGTATATTTTTATCTCAAATGAGAATCTTCCCTCCACTTCCTCTGTTCCCTGCTGCGCACACACTTTTTTCATTTTGGAGCAGGGCTGAATTCCCAGACAAAGACGAGCAGCAGACCATAAGATGAGGCTGTGGAGTTTAATGATGTTGATTTCGACTGCAGCAGCGTTTTGTTTTGATGTCGTGTTCAAAGCGTTAACGGATTCTGCTGAAGACAAAGTACACGAGACACGAAGGGAAGATAAATCTGTGCAACGTACTCGTGGGCTGTGACAAGAAACGTGAGCGGTACCGACACTTCCTGTAAGAAACCCGTCAGTTTGCGTTAATTCACGTCTGATACAAAGGAGGGAATCTGACAGAGAGAGTCAAAGCAGGCGTCCCGTCTGATCTCACAGATTTGGAGTTAATGTAGCACACAGGATGCACTTTATATCAGGAGCCTCTGGAGCCTGAGAAGATGGAAAAGATGCTCAAATTTCCCAGTAAGACATCTTGAAGGCTGACATGGACAGAGCAGCGTTGTTCTAGTTTGCTCCCCTTCAAACCTGCCTGCTGGGTGTTTTGAGTAATTGTCTTCAGATCTCAGCTGAAGAAGTGTGTCACCTCCACTGTGTGATTTCAGGCTGAGGTTAACAAAACCACACACATTCCAAACCAAGTTATAAATAGACTGTATACGGTGTACATAAATAAATCTGTTTTGCATTATGTTGTGTTTAATTCACTTTAAATGTACCAAGTAATGTGGGTTCTATTTCATCCCTACTGACCGCCAGAGGTGGTGCTTAAAGCACTGAATGATCACTCTTGCGCATGCACAGGTCGAGAGTCTTATACCAGCATGGTCACGTGTGACCCCCGGGCACCGGTAAGTCTATATAGTCATGTGACAATGACAGCTCAGTCCCTTTTCATCTTCTCGCTTGCAGATTGCATAAGTGGTAAGACTTTGATTATTGCTTGTCGCTGGTAGCCTCGAGACTGCGGTCGGAGCTGTGAGGATTTTCTCGCCCTCCAGAGGCTGCACAAGCTCTACATTGATACAACTTTGTTCTTTGATTGGTAAGTTGTTTTTCTTCCTTTTAATCTTGACTCCCCAGGACTGGACTCCAGCTTGTGAGAAAGCGTTTGGAGACCTTAAAGCTGCACTCCTTGATTGTGTGGTGTTAGCACATCCTGATTTTGAGAGGCAATTTATTCTCTCAACTGATGCTTCATTGGATGAGCTCGGTGCTGTTTTGTCGCAAGTCCCGGCTGATGGAGAGATTGCTAGACCTGTTGCTTTTGCCAGCAAGTCTCTCAGCCGCAGTCAGGCCAACTATCCTGCACACAGGCTCGAGTTCCTGGCCTTAAAGTGGGCTGTGTGTGATAAGTTCAGCCACTGGCTGAAGGGTCACAGGTTTACTGTGTGGACGGATAATAATCCTCTCACATATATCCTGACCAAGCCCAAACTGGATGCCTGTGAACAACGCTGGGTCTCTAAGCTTGCCCCGTACAACTTTGAGATCAGGTATGTTCCAGGGAGACAGAATGTGGTGGCAGATGCCCTGAGCAGAGCCCCTTTTGTGAAGCCCTTGGCTGATCGCCTTCTGTCAGAGCCTTGTCAGGAACTTTTGGAGCAAGTCTGTGAGCTTCCTGATCACGCTGTGCAGGATGTTTTACGTTTGGCCTGCCAGCCTAAATCAGTGGACAGCCCTTCTTCCATTATAGCTGACACATCTATGACCTGTGACGAGGTCTCCTCTCTTTTGTCATCGGTCTGCAGTGGGGATGCTGGTCAGGCTCAGCATGCAGCATCTTTAGCTGACCATCTGGGCATGATAATCCCACACACCACAGATCCATCAACAGCTCTTTGTCTATCTGACCTCGTCTCTCACCAGAAAAACGACCCTGTTGTTTCCAGAGTTGTCTTCTATGTTGAGCGGGGACGCCGTCCGTCAAGGCGGGAACGCTTTGGTGAAAACCAACTGGCTTTAAAAGTTCTGAAGCAATGGGACAAACTAACATTGCTGAATGGTGTCCTTTACCGTGTCATAAAAGACCCTCTAAAAAAGGGTAAACAATTCCTGTTTGTGGTTTTGACTGGTGTCCATGATAATGCAGGTCATCAGGGTCAGCCACGAACATTCTCTTTGGCTCGCCATCGCTTCTTTTGGCATGACATGGAAAGAGATGTGCGAGATTTTGTGAGAAAGTGTCCCAGATGTATCCTCAGTAAAACCCCAGAGCCTGCTGTGAGAGCCCCTCTGGGGAACATCAGAACCAGTGCTCCGATGGAGCTGGTGTGCATTGATTTCTGGTCGGCTGAGGACAGCAACAACAAGTCTGTGGATGTTCTGGTGATCACAGATCACTTCACAAAGTTAGCACATGCGTTCCCGTGCCAGGATCAAACCGCTAAAAGAGTTGCAAAAAAGTTATAGGATGGGTTTTTCTGTGTTTATGGCTTCCCACGGGAACGGCGGCGCGTTTGCTTCCGGTGTCGGTTTTCTGTTTGCTGGTGCGGCGTTAGCCAACCCAGCTTGTTGCTTAGCCGTATCGGCATGTATTATGGCTGTCAGCCGCATTTGAATTGCCTTTAGTTGATTGAATTGCAGCCGTTTTCGGGTTTGTTTTTCGTAACGTTGTACAACCGTGTTCGGCTCGCCTATGTTTGTTTAATTGCAGCCGTTTTTCGGGCTTGCTTTTTGTTACGTTGTGCAACCGTGTTCGGCTCGCCTATATTTGTTATTTGTAGCCGTTTTTGGGCTTGCTTTTTGAGACGTTGTGCAGCCGTGTTCGGCTCACCTATATTTTGTTTAATTGCAGCAATTTTCGGGCTCGCTTTGTGTTACCGTTGTGCAGCTGTGTTCGGCTCGCCTCATTAAGTATTGCAACTGTGTACGGTGGTCGTAGCGTTCCTTGCAGCTTTTTTCTCTGCTCAGGAACCCCTGGTGGCGTTTTCTGCTCGACCGGGTTCCCTGACCCATTCGCTCGCCAGCTAAGTGTCAAGAGTGGTGATTTCAGCTCGACCTGACCTTGTCCTGTGAGCGTAAGATGCTGGACGTGCCAGGCTGCAATGTCTGTTTGACCTCTCTAGTTGGAGGATGGGCATGATCTGTGTCCCGCTTGTTTGGGGCAAAATCACCTAAAGAAGGCCTTGACTGATGCGGCCTGCCCTAGTTGTTCTGTTCTTCCCATGTCCCTGCATACTGCTCGTTTGGCTGACTTTCAAGGTACCAGCCAGCCTGTGAAGCGTATGGCTCCTGAGGCTATGGAACCTCCACGTAAGAGGACCAAGAGGAGCTCCAGGGATTTGGAGGGTCTCTCTGGGCAGGTGGCCCATCTTACTTCTGAGTTAGAGCAGATGAAAGCACTGCTCGAGTCCCTTAGAGATGGAGGTGGCTCTGGTCTGACTGGAGACCCTGACCCAGGGCGGAGCATGGGTTCAGGACTCTCTGTTTTAGACGATGATGCTATATCCCTGGCAGCGTCTGGTACTGATTTTCAAGATCAGTTTGAATCTGGCTCGCATATGTCAACAGCCAGTTTGCGTATCTCTTCCTGCTCTCAGTCGAAAGAGGATGATTTGATAGTGGGCACTTTGAGAACTGCGCTTACTCTGTTGCAGTTGGATGCTCCACAGAGCCAGTCTGATGCTTCTAGTGCTTTCTTTCGGCGTCCTACTACTAGGTCATCCTTTCTGGTTCTCCCATCTGCCCACTATGTGAAGGAGGTTCATGCCTGTTGGGCAGGCACTAAGGCCTTTTCACGGCTGACCTCTGATGGCAGGGCCTTGGCGGCCATGCAGGATGCGCCCAAGTTTGGCTTGGGTCATATGCCTTCTGTTGAACCTGCCATAGCATCCCTCATTGTGGCTCCAGATGAGGTTCTGAGAGCTAATGCCAAGTGTCCTCGTCCTCAGTGTCGTGTGACTGATGATCTGCTCTGTAGAGCTTATGACTCGGGGGGATCGATTGGGGCGACTCGGTAATTCATTGTTGCTTTTATTACTGGATCTCTCAGCCTTCCGCGGGAAAGACTGCAGCACATCAACGCATTGGAGTTGGAGGCTGTGCAATGGGCATTACAACACTTCCTCTCCGGCCTGCACAGAAGGCATGTCCTGGTGCAGTCGGACAATACTTCTGTGGTTTTTCATATCAACCATCAGGGGGGGACACGGTCAATAACATTGCTGAGGCTGACCCACAAGCTCTTGACCTGGGTAGCCCCTCTTTTTGCCAGCCTAAGGGCAGCCCACATTCCAGGGGTACAGAATGTGTTGGCCGATATTCTGTCTCGGGGACGCCCACCACCGGGGGAGTGGAGGCTCTACCCGGAGGTAGTTGGGGTCATTTAGGAGAAATACGGCATAGCGGCTGTGGACCTATTTGCGTCCCGAGAGACAACACATTGCCCGCTTTGGTTCTCCCTGGCGGACAGTGCTGGTCCCCTGGGTCAGGATGCACTGGCACACGACTGGCCGAGGGTGCTGCTCTATGCTTTTCCCCCGCTTCCCCTGATAGGCCCAACCCTCCTGAGAGTCCTTCAGGAGGGACATCAGGTCCTTCTAGTGGCCCCCTTGTGGCCAGGGAGAACCTGGTTTCCACTGCTGCATGGGCTCTGTTGCAGCTTTCCAATGCCTCTTCCCCACAGAAAGGACCTTTTGTCACAGCTGGGGGGTTGGATCCTGCATCCCAATCCCAGCCGCCTCCAGCTCTGGGTTTGGCCGCTACGAGGCCCGGCATCTCCTTCGCAGAGTATGACAGAGACATCGGGCATACAATGACTAACGCCAAGGCCCTTTCCACTCGACTGATGTACACTCATAAGTGGAAGGCTTTTAGCAGTTGGTGTCATCTTAGACATGAGGATCCTATACGCTGTTCTATTTAAGTTATTTTAACCTTCCTTCAAGCACTGCTTTCTCAGGGTCGGTCTCCGTCCACTCTGAAAGTTTATGTGGCTGCCATCTCTTGTTGGCATACGGTGGTAAGTGGAGAGACGATAGGCCGCCACAAAGACGTTTCTTTGTTTCTGAGGGGTGTCCGGCTCTTGCACCCTCCCTTACACCCTGTCGTACCTGAACTACAGGCATTGTCTGTTCACGAGTCCTGTTACCGCTGGAACCCAGCTGGTTCTGGCGTTACTCTTTGGCCTGATGTGGCATTTCTTCCTAAGGTGGCCTCATCTGCGAGCCACTCTGTGCCCCTCCAGCTTGCTCGCTTTGCTGCAGAGGGGCGTGACGAGCCTCTCTGCCCTGTTCTGGCACTGGAAGCGTATGTCGGACTCGCAGCTTCTCTGCGGCAATCTGATAGTCTGTTTGTTTGCTACACAGGGCCCTGCAAGGGGCAGGCCCTTTCCAAACAGCGTCTTACGTGTTGGATTGTAGATGTGGTGGAACAAGCGTACGTTCTACAGGGCCACCAACCTCCTGCTGGTGTACGGTGTCATTCCACCAGGAGCATTAGTGCGTCATGGGCCGCTATGACTGGGGTCACTCTGGCGGCTATATGTGCAGCAGCCTCCTGGTCACCTCCAAATACCTTTGCTATGTTTTACAGGGTTAAACTTGCTGCCTTTCACCCACTGGAGGGAATCCTGACCCAGCGTTCATCATCATTCAAGTAAGGTGGACATGTTGCTTATTTGATTGTACGATTCCTCAGGACCCTGTTGGTATTCGTCATCCAGTGCTTTAAGCACCGCCTCTGGCGGTAAGTAGGGATGAAATAGAACAAAAGTTACTACTGTAACTACGGTTCTATGAATCCCGGATGACTGCCAGAGCGTTCGGTCCCTCGGAATCATTGTGTTTCGAGGATTTAAAGGGACTGAGCTGTCATTGTCACGTGACTATATCGTGCCCGGGGGTCACACGTGACCATGTTGGTATAAGACTCTCGACCTGTGCATGCGCAAGAGTGATCATTCAGCGCTTTAAGCACCGCCTCCAGCGGTCATCCGGGATTCATAGAACCGTAGTTACAGTCGGAACTTTCGTTTTTTTTGTACTCTACGTTCAGATGAAGAATAAATAAAAAAGTTGATGCTTCAGCTGATCATTTTGTCTTTTTTTTAAAGAAATTAATATAATTCTGTAACAGCAACTCACTGACAGGTTCCAGGGCAAGCACCCAGAGAGAACGGTTGTATTTAGGCATAATTTGTTCCCAGAGTCTACCAGTGATGAGTGTTAGACAACACAAGTGAAGTGATAGTGTTATCAGGTAGTTGCCAGAGCATCAAGTAGTGAGCCAAAGCTGTGAGACGTTCAGATGTTAAAGACGTTTGAACCAATGGGTACGTGAGGGCACCAGATGTGTTACACTGAACTGAGTCCTCTGCCTTCTCTTCATGTTGGGAGTTAAAGCCAGCAGGAAACGTTTTGTGGGGGCTGCCATGTTGTATTTCTGGAACCAGAGTCTGTGCACTGAAGATGTGGGGCTTTAAAGCTCCCCTGACATCATCTTTGAACTTTCCATAAAATGGCACAACATATATATATTTTAACATTGAACTATGATTGTTTTTGCTAAAACAATGTTAAATTTATGAAAATTCCTCTCAAAAATAGTTTAAAATTAGCGCCGTTTTTTTACACGGTAAATCCGGATATTTCCGGTCACGTGACTGTGACGTCACGTCCAGATGCCTGCTCCAACGCGCATTGTAAAACAGTGGCGGAGAATGCAGACGCATCAGACGAATTTAGCAATTTAAAAGTTGATATTTTAGCGATTTGGCTTCAGTTCGTGAAGCAGAAGTTATTTTGAGTGATCAACAAGAAACAGCAGGGTTTTATTTTCTTCCTGCTGCTGCTGTTTTCATGAGAAGTGTCACGTTCAGGAAGTGAGCAGGTGTCTGAGTTCTGCAGAGGCTGATCGGGATAACTCTTTTACAGAGCACTGAAACGGTATTAATTAATTTATCTAATAATCAAAAAAGGCGTTCAATACAATATCAACTGGACTTTATTTGTAACAGAAGACGTTTCGCTCATCATCCGATGAGCTTTCTCAATTCAATTATCTAATAATCATTCAACATTAATTTATAGTCTAAAAACATGAGTCCTTTTTAAATTATCTGTTTTATTTTCTTCCTGCTGCTGCTGCTTTCATGAGAGGTGTCACGTTCAGGAAGTGAGCAGGTGTCTGAGTTCTGCAGCAGCAACTTTTAGATGCTGAAGGGATTCTTCCACATTTAACTCTTTTACAGAGCACTGAAACAGTAATACATTAATTAATTTATCTAATAATCATTCAACATTAATTTATAGTCTAAAAACATGAGTCCTTTTTAAATTGTCAAAGTCAACTTTATTGTCAGAACTTCAATATGTACAGGACATACACAGGACTGAAATTGCGTTTCTCTCAGTCCCTCGGTGCAACAGTAACCGTCTAAACACTAAAACATTTAATAAACATAAGCATAAAATAGTAAGAGTGTAACACTGTCCTGAGTTTTTCATAGTAGTATGAAAGTATGAAAATTTACACCAACACTGAAACACCAAACACCCAATGAACATAAGCATAAAATGAAACAATAAAAGTGTAATACTGTCCTGAGTTTTTTCATAGTAGTATAAAAAGTATATCTATAAAATAGACTGAAGGTTCTAGCATTGACATTTGCAAAGAGTGGCACAGCAGCATATGAGTTAATGTACACAGTATATGTATGAGGTAGTTGATGTTGGTATAGAGGCAAAGTGGCATATGCAGCATAAGGCACATTTGGCATCCTTAGATAAGGCTAGTCAGAGAATGCTGTATATGTATCAGCAGTAGTGTAGATATAAAAGTAGTGTAAATGTAAACAGTAGTAATAAATGTAAAACAGTAGTAATAAATGTAAACCGTATTAATAAATGTAAACAGTGAATGTAAACAGTAGTATGACTATAGGCAGTAATGTAATACAAATATTAGTGCAAATATGAGAAGTAGTGCAACCTGAATGAGCACATGACCGAGAGTTTAGTGAATAACCCGTTTGACAACACAGGGTCCAGTGCTAAAAACTTTGTGTTGAGTGGTAATGTGTGAGAAAGTTTTTTGTGTTAACGCCAAAAATACACTACATGTTGTCCGCTTCGCTCCGCAGGTCGCAGCTGAGCGTCTCAAACTCCAGTTTCCACTACCTCAGCTCAGGTCCGCCTGCATGCGCCGCTCCTAGACGCATGCGCGGGATTTGCGGGATCACGCGATAAATCAAGTGATAAATAAGTAAGTCAGAACAAAACAATTCATTCGGTGGAAGAAGGAGAACAACAGTAGAGACTGCTGCCTTGATCTTCTCTCGTAAATGAGCGACAGGACATGGTTTGAGCAACAGGAAGTGATGTATTACATTTCAGAATAAAATACTTTATTTATTTATTTACTTGTATTGCGTTTGTAGGCGTAGTCATAAATGATAGTTTGACAGCATTTTTGTACAAATAAATCCGTATAGAGCTAGGATTAAGTCCGCCCGTGGTGATTTTATTTTGTAAATACGGAAGTTGTGCTCGTTCCTTTTCCTGTTGGTGCGACGTAATCTTCAAAAGTTGACTCCGGCACAGCTCCGGCGTCCGGCAGAAATAGAAAATTTTCTAATTTTGACGGACTGCCGTCCGCTCTCCGCAACTCGCCGCCGCCGTGCGGAGACAGTGTAAATTCTCTCATTGATTATAATGGGTGCATATTTGCTGCGGAGGTCGGACCGGAGCGGGGCGGAGCCGTAACGCATGTAGTGTATTTTTGGCGTAAGGCAGTTCAAATGGGAGGGGAGGCAGAGCAGGCAGAGTGTTTAGCATTCTGACTGCCTGATGAACAGAGCTGTCTCTCAGTCTGCTGGTTCGAGCCTGGAGACTCCTCAGTCTCCTCCCTGATGGCAGCAGTCTAAAGCGGCTGTGTAGTGGGTGTGTGGGATCACCTGCCATGCAGTGGGCTTTCCGAGTGAGGCGTTTGCTGTGTAAGTCCTGCAGTGAGGGCAAGGAGGTGCCGACGATCTTCTCAGCTGCTCTCACGATGCGCTGGAGGCTCTTGCGGCATGATGCAGTACATGCACCAAACCACACCGTGATGCAGCTGGTCAGGACACTTTCTATGGCACCCCTGTAGAAGGTGCACATGATGGGGGTTGAAGCTCCAGCCCTTTTCAGCTTGCGGAGAAAGTAGAGGCGCTGGTGAGCCTTCTTGGCCAGTGCTGCAGTGTTCCTGCTCCAGGACAGGTCCTTCGAGACGTGCACTCCCAGGAACTTGGTGCTGTCCACTCTCTCCACTGCGGTGCTGTTGATGGTCAGAGGGGCATGTTGGGCATCCCTCTTCCTGAAGTCCACAACAATCTCCTTTGTCTTCTCCACGTTGAGAGTGAGATTGTTGTGTCCGCACCACAAGGCCAAGCGGCTCACCTCGTTCCTGTAGTCCGTCTCATCGTTGTTGCTGATGAGACCTACCACTGTTGTGTCGTCTGCAAACTTGATGAAGTGGTTGGAGCTGGTTTATTTTAGAAGTTTATTCAAACACAAAACAAACACACACACACACCCTGATGTTCAGCTATTTTATCAATATATGTTATTTTGACAGTATTTGATATAAATTTATTTTTAAATGTAATGACTGATGTATAAACTACTGTTTTTATATATATTTATATATAGTGAACATGTAAACATGCAAAGTACAACAGTGGAAATATGAATGGTGTTTTTCAGAACGTATGTTTGAATAAACTTCTAAAATAAAACGGATAATTTTAAAAGGACTCGTGTTTTTAGACTATAAATTAATGTTGAATGATTATTAGATAAATTAATTAATGTATTACCGTTTCAGTGCTCTGTAAAAGAGTTAGATGTGAAAGAATCCCTTCAGCATCTAAAAGTTGCTGCTGCAGAACTCAGACACCTGCTCACTTCCTGAACGTGACACCTCTCATGAAAGCAGCAGCAGCAGGAAGAAAATAAAACAGATAATTTAAAAAGGACTCATGTTTTTAGACTATAAATTAATGTTGAATGATTATTAGATAAATTAATTAATACCGTTTCAGTGCTCTGTAAAAGAGTTATCCCGATCAGCCTCTGCAGAACTCAGACACCTGCTCACTTCCTGAACGTGACACCTCTCATGAAAACAGCAGCAGCAGGAAGAAAATAAAACCCTGCTGTTTCTTGTTGATCACTCAAAATAACTTCTGCTTCACGAACTGAAGCCAAATCGCTAAAATATCAACTTTTAAATTGCTAAATTCGTCTGATGCGTCTGCATTCTCCGCCATTGTTTTACAATGCGCGTTGGAGCAGGCATCTGGACGTGACGTCACAGTCACGTGACCGGAAATATCCGGATTTACCGTGTAAAAAAACGGCGCTAATTTTAAACTATTTTTGAGAGGAATTTTCATTAATTTAACATTGTTTTAGCAAAAATGATCATACCCATAGCAAAAATTGTCTTGCTCATCTGTGGTTCAATCTCGTCTTCTGAGATCAGTTTGAGCTTTCTCATATATGTATCATCTTGTGATCATTTGTTTCTGAGTTACTGCTCCTAAGGGTCCCTTAGGAGCAAGAGTTAAGCTGAGATGAGACAAGACATCCCTGAGGTTGAGTTGAGATAACCGTTTGAGCCATACTTGAGAAATAGGATAAACAGCAGAGATCTCATGATTGTCTGCCTCTGATCTCAATTATGTCTTAGTTATTTGGAAGGAGAATTAAAGAGAATAACATGAGATGAATCTGAGACTTTAATCAGACACATCTGAGAAGTATGAGCCCTAAAACAGATCTTACCATTGTCTCTTTCCTGTCTTAATTATTTCTCTTAAATGTCTTACTGAGATGAATCTGAGACTTTAATGAGACAAATTTGAGAAGTATGAGCCCTAAAACAGATCTTACCACTGTCTCTTCCCTGTCTTAATTTTTTCTCTTAAATGTCTTACTGAAGCTACATATGAGAATGACATTTGAGCCATATTTAAGAAATATGAGAACAAATGGAGAATACAATTTAAAAATTATCTTTAGTATAGAATTAACTGCAAAAACAATACTCATTATTGAAAAGTTTAACCATTTCATTAGAACAATCTTTGGGTACACTGCAAATATTACCCATCTAAAAATAAGTAAAAAAAATACTAGATAATAGTCAGAATCATCTCAAATTAAGTGAAATAATCTGCCAGTGCAGTAAGATAATTGCACTTGGTAAGATTTCTTGAAATAAGTAAATATTTCTAGGCTTTAGACAAGTGAGAAATATCTTAAAACAAGTTGTAAAAACTCATTCCAAGTACTTTATGAAGTAAAATAAACTCAATACTAGTCTGTTAATGCTTCTTTCAGTTTTCATTTTATCTCACTTTGAGAGAAAATATCTTAAAACAAGGGCAACTAAACAAGATTGATCTTCTGCTTTTAAGAACTATTAATAGATTTTCCATCTTAAAACAAGACAAAGCATTTACACTAAAATAAATCAGGCATATATTACATATGACCTTTAATTAAATTGTCTGTTCAAATTGCAACAATTGTCAATCATTGTACACATGAATGTCAAGACAAATACAAAGGCACTGTGTGTATATAAAAAAACATTACAATTCAATGTAAATAACAGCTTTCAGGTCAAAATTTCCAACACAGACCTGGAAGTTAAGTGGAAGAGCTCTACTTCTCAATAATATGTTTCCACTCTGCCATGACTTTTTTGTATGAGCCTGTGGTGTCTTTCTCGTGGATATTGTCCTTTAACACTTCAGTCTGAATGACAGACAGAAGGGTTGCCACACACTTTGGATAGGTGAGATGCATGGTGTAGTAGTATGCCATCAGATACAGCAAACCTTCACCAAGGTCTTCTTTGGCAAATGTAGTGATGGGAGTGGTTCCAATGGCCAAAAGACAGCGCGACTCATCCAAGACCAAAACAGGGCTGAAGAAAGATCTCCTCTGGAGGTACACAGCTGGATCTTCGGCTGGCTAAAAAATACAAAAACAAAAAAAAGGACAAAAACATTTATTCAGGGTACAACAGAGAAACTGAAAAGCTACCAGATCAGTCCAAATCCTTAGCAACAAATATGTACTGTCCATACATCCATGATGACAACAATAGAATAGATGTGTAACAGAGCATATTCATATAGTATACAGTATATATATTTTTTAAAGTTGATATTCATGCCAATTAAATACCCAGTAACTTGTGCCTCAGTCACAAGAGTGAGTCCTAACACACTTTGGGAAATGACAGATACAGTACTGCACTTCCGATGGTTAAATCTAAAATTATTTCCTATTTGGATTTTGATTATGTATACAATCATGTTGAAGGTTTTTGAAAATGAGCTTAAGTCAGTTTATTTACTGTTATTTTTTAAGTGTTTTCTGTGGAAATTTACAAGTGTTTCTGTGCCATTTGTATTATGGGTGGCCACCCTATGTCATGTGATAATGCTGCAGATTTCCAAATATAGATTATGCTGTTTTATGACTAGGCATGCATACAATCGCCATACGACAATTAAACTGTTAATTTGTCAAAATACAAAATGAAAGCCTTTGTGGACATATATTAACTGAAAACAAATAAGAACAAATACCAACCTGAAGGACATGAAGCAACGCTTTCCTGGCATGTCCCAGCTTCTTGGGTGGTGCAACTGGTGATGGGAAGAGAGTGGTGAGTTCCCTGAACAGGGCTATTTTTTCCTCCACTAGAACAGAATAAATGAACTTCTTAAACATTTATCTGCCCAAATTAGATTGACAGCTTCATCTTCAGTTCACAAAACAATTAGGGGTGCAATGATACTGAAAATTCACAATCTAGTTTGATACTTTAGTGTCAAGGTTCAATATTTTTTCTATACAAAAAAGAGAAATTTCCATGCCCTTCACTTTTAGTTCATTTAAGTTAATTAAAACCATTAGTTTAACCTCACTGAGTAGAGTTTTTTAATTAAATATTGCTAAAAAAGCAAGTTTTCAGATGCAGATCCACTGAGCCTTCAACGCAGCGCATCTTAAGAAAAGTTAATAAAATAATTTTCAAAAATCTATAATGTTATTACATAGTGCATATTGAACCCAGATACATGTTGCACCTCTAGTGGTCTATGTTCAATACACAATATGTATTGAACATGCAGCATTTTTTAAATTTAATTTATCAACTTGTCTACATGTGCTGTGTAGAAAGCTCAAAGGATCTGCGTTCGACTACTTCACTTGGCAGCGTTGTCGAGTGCAGAGCCACTGAGAAACTTGCAGCTTTAGCAAAACAATTTAAATTACAAGTTAAGAAGGTCATGAACATTTCTCTTTTTTTGTATTGCAAAAACACCAAACCGTAACACTAATGTATCCAACTGAACCGAATGGTGAAATTTCTGGATCGTTGCACACAACATATATAATATATATATATATACATATATATATATATATATATATATATATATATACATATATATATATATATATATATATATATATATATATATATATATATATATATATATATATATATATATATATAAGCAGCATTGTGTATGAAAGACAGCACAATTACTAACCTCCATCCGGGTTCTTGGGTGGCTTTAACATCTTCTTCCAAACACCGTAAAACTGAACCATAGAGCAAAAGTGTTCCCATCTCTTCTTTAATTCTGTCAGACGTTGCCCTTATCCAGGATCCGCCATAGCTCATCCATCACCTATGGCGCACGGAAGCATTAACACACCTGCCACAGTGCTTTTTTTTTGAGAAACCATAATAAAAAGTAAACCACTTACATTGTGAATCTCTTTGAAGCATGGTTTTACCAAAGGAGTGGATGTCTGGGGAGGTGCTCTTTGAGGTGAAGAAACAGTTCCGGTTTCATTTGATCCAGTTGTATCTGATAAGGTGGGATTTTCATCCTAAGGAGAAAAAAAAGAAAAAAAAAAAAAAAGATTGTTACAGGAGTTACAAGCAAAATGTGTTGTGCTAGGTGTTTTCAGCTCAAAGGTGGTAAAAACTTGCCTCTTTGTGAACATGAGCCCACAACTGTTTCCTCCTCATAAAGTTTTCTGGCCCTGGAAAAAGGTCTCGTAAATCATCACGACTGAGGGTCTGTAGCAAGACCTCATCTATGTTGGCAGCTGTAAACACAAATTATTAACTTTCAGAATTATAAAGTTGAGTTTACAAAAATTAAATAAATTATTTTCATATTTAAAACAAGTGTCAGTGTGAACAACAAACAATTCAGTTTGACAGTAATTTACATAATATATTTCATTTAAATACATAAGCATGGCTTACCATTTAGAACTGATATTGTAAAATCATCCAAACCATCCAGGATTTTCTTGTTTATTTAACTGCACTTTTTCCTGAGGACAGAAAGAAAGATGTCAAAGGAAAAACGGAACCAACTTACTCTGGCTTCTAACCCCAGTTTAACAAATTTGATGAAAAGTTAGTTAGCTGTTAGCTACAGTGCTGCTCACTAAGTCCTCACGTGATCGTGGATCGATCTCTGCAGGTCGGATCGGAAAAATCCGATACGTAAATTATGCTGGTATCGAAGCAGAATACTGATACCGGAGCGGCCCATTCCCTATAAAGTTAACTTCATCCTGACCTAGTTCAACGTCTTTTGTCATAATTTGTCTGAAAATAATCTTAAAATAAATATATAAGTTATGATATCATTAAAAAAATGTACAGTACATATAGATCATGCCATTACCTTTCAGACGTTTTGTTTTTTCCTGTTGGCTTTAATTTCATAAACTAAACTGGAATTCAATAAAATAATTCTAATATTTTAATCAACAGAAAATGTAAAATTGTCCGTTTAGACTGTAACTATGGTCATTTCTTAACCTCATTAGCATCAAGCTAACTAGCAAGCTAGCATGTTTTAAGGCAGCTAACGACTCACGGTGCACTATTAGAATTGATTAAACAAAACATGGTCACCAGGCTGTAATGAGTGCAGTAATTCAAAACTGTAAAAAATCTGAATTTGATAAAATAAAAATAAAAATGTCTCATTACCTTAGCTGAGTTTGGTCCACGTGCTGCTTCTCTCTGCTGACTGCTGTGACGATGCAAGACTCCAACAGACGCAACCAAATGAGAGCAAGGAGGGGGGGGGGGAAACAGGTGCAGAACATAGCAGTCTGTTTCAAGCTTATAAAAAGCGAAAATGATGTGCATAATAATGTCATAGTAGAACTATAAATTCTATATTAAATATTATGCCTGTTGTAATCCCCTTTTTAAAGATATTACTATGCAAGTTAATGACAGTGTTGGTATAACCCACCCCCTGCCCTCTAGCATGGATGTGCCCGCCCGCCAAGAGTTCAGAGTTCAAATTATGATTTTGGACAGGAAGCACAGATTATTGCTCTTAAAATTAAATATAGACTAGTTCAGATCAAATGTTATAATTTAAACTGATCATTCATCCAACATTGCATCTTACCTTACTTTTAGAGAAGCAAGGGGACAATAGTTTTTTCAGAGATTTCTTGTCTAAAATCAGTTTGTCAGGAGGTAGTGACAGTGAAGAAATATGTTAAAAATATATTGTTAGAAAAGTTACAT
>JBBPBX010028495.1:0-12800 GCA_038048925.1 Garcialebias charrua
TTCAATATTCAGAGCTTTGTTTGAACGTTGTCATCATTCTTTAAATTTCAGAATTACTTTAAAGTCCTCTTTAACAATCTTCTTGCGGACTACAGGTGTCCCTTCATCTGAACGGTTTTCTTCCAGACAGAAAACAAATCACGTGATCAGGTGTCAAATGAAGTTTAATACAATCTCAGAAGAACGACATGAAAATATTCCATCACATCTACAGCTTCATGTTTGTTATGAACCCAAATACTCTCCAACTTCCTGTTTCACATCACTGAGGTTTAAACTGATCAAACAGGTTGAACTTTAGGAAGAACATCAGAGCTGCTGTTGGACCACTGAGATCTTCTCTGCTCGTATTTTTAGCTCACCTTTAGTGGCACAGAAACATCTCGTCAGTGAAGGTGTGTGTGATGTGAAGGTGTATATGTGCGTGTTTGTATCAGGATCAGAGAACGACAGCTTTCCTCCGTTCCAGTCCAGATTCATTCTTATCCTCTGGAACTTTTAATGAACTAGGAGAACTTTTTCAGGATGTGTTGGTGCCTGTACTCTGTATTTACCTCGAGTGAACCACAACATCCATAATCCAAACATTAAGATCCCTTCCTCTGGACTGACTCTTCTAACACACCAAGTGTCCAGAATTCACTGTCTCCAACTTCAACAACCCAGCTGTGATCTCCTGAGTTAAAACCCTCAGAACACAATCTTAATCTCTCAGGATTATCAGGAAGCTGCTGTTTGTGTCCTAGTCTCAAACTGGTCAGATCTTCAGACAGGATGAGTCTTGGACTAGCAGTGTTTGGGTCCAGAATGATGGGGGTGTAGGAGACCATGTCCTTCATGTTGTTCCAGATGTTGAAGGCCAGGTTGCCCAGGTGTTTGGCCTGGTCTATCAGAGCTCCTGAGGGCAGCTGTGGATCCTCCAGCAGGGGGCAGCGCTGGACTCTTTCCACTGCAGCCTTGTAGTTGTGCAGGAAGGAGACATCTTCAGCTCTCAGCTCCTCCTCTGTGGTTCCGACTGTGTCTGAAAGAGCTGCCATCTCTCTGCTCAGAGCCTCCATCTTCTCCTTCATCAGCCGATCAGCCCACTCTTCTGCTCCTCTCCCTCCCTCAGAGCAGCCAGCCTGGCCTCCTCTTCCTCTGTTAGAAACTGGTGAAGCTTCTTAAACCGAACGTGTCGTCGACGACACGTTTTCACAAGCTATTTTTACATTGCCGTAACTCTGCAACCGTTTGCGCTATCAGAAAAATTTAAACGGTTTGAAAGAAAAAAGAGTGCGCTTTTATGCTGTTTTTGCTACAGTTACGGTAGTCACTCTCTCTCGGCAGCAGCGGTGGGGAAAGCGAGGCTTTTGTCCTCAGCAGAACGGAGTGCAGCGTGAGCAGGCAAACATGAGCAGCAGAGCAGAAACTATGTCAAAACTAATGTTTTTCAAGGAATAAAAAGACAATAAGGAGATTCCTAGATGATTTGGAGAAGTTTCTTTTTGTTCTTCTGAAGAAAAAGCTGAAAAAACATTTGATCTAATAACTTTTTGAATTTTATTTCTGAATGAATGAGGCTCGCTTGTTACTTGTGGATAATAGTTTTTACTGGGTACACATAATAGGATGTATTTATAGTTTTATTTTATGTTGATTTTAGAATAGTTTATCAAGTCTATAAGATATTCTAATCATCAGTTTGTACTTTGTCTGTGTAGAAGTGCACTATATATGAAAGTCTCAATACAACAGCACCACACCACATTGCTGTGACCAACTCATTCCTGATACACAAGGACCAGTGTGTCACTATGAGAAGTAAGATGATGACCAGAGATTCCAAGAAGAGCTGGCAGCACACCTCCTAGGTGTTCCTCTTCGAAATGAGCCACAAAAAGGAACCTGTAGACCATCTCCAGCCCCATGCAGCAATGATCAGGCAATGTCTCAGAGAGCAAGCATGGGAAGGCGGCGCTGCAAGCACTGAATAAGAAAAGCACAGCCTGGAGTTGTGAGGCCTGTGATGTGGGCTTGTGCCTCAGCTGGAGAGAAACTGCTTCAGGGAATACAAACAAAGGCTCAGGACAATAATAAGAAATGGGGGAGGGGAAAAATCGCCTGTAAATAGTTAGAATTGTTAGTCTGTTTCTTGTTTGTAAAAATATGTGGGAATAAAAAAAACATTGTAAATGTGTTCTATAGTGTTGAAATTGTTAATTTGTGATGCAAAATCTGTACTTCATGTACAAATGCAAATTTTTATTTGCATAAAATCACTAAAATATATTTTCGTTTTTTGTTTTTTAGTGATATTAAACAGTTTTAATAGTGGTTTAGTATCAAGTATAATGTAAAACAATGCCAGATATTGAAAGTTCTACATATTCTGGAAAAATGTGCTGAAGCACTGGGCCATAGGACATTTTCTTCCTATTTTCTAGTGAAAAACAAGTAAAAAATGCCAGGCGGAAATTTGAGGCAATTTGAGGCTTAGGTGTAAAAGGGATTTATACTGCTCTTTTTTTTCCCATTTATAGACGGCCTCCCTTCTCACCTTATAGCCATCCTCTCACTCCAATATGTATTTTTTTCTTTTTTTTTTTAATAGAGAGAAA
Source organism: Garcialebias charrua (assembly GCA_038048925.1). NCBI lineage: Eukaryota > Metazoa > Chordata > Actinopteri > Cyprinodontiformes > Rivulidae > Garcialebias > Garcialebias charrua. Next base: position 2,598 of record JBBPBX010028495.1, read on the forward strand.
GAAAAGAGAAAGTAAGACAACAAAACAACAATTATCCACAAAAAGAGCACAAGGCAACCTCCGTCCGCAATCCTGCAAAGCACATGTCAAAACACAGCAACGAAACATACATGCATAAAGACTAATAATCTTCTTGACCTTGCAGTAGATTTCTATAAATACACATACCCATACCTACAAATATATATACAGTATACATATACTGTACATTTATATTCATTCATATACCCATCTACATATATCTATCCAAGGAACACCCCCAACAACCAGGGCGGGCACAAAGGAAGGCACAAGGACAGGGGACAGGACAAGGGACAAAAAGCTAAACACAAAGCCAAACTTGCAAAAACCAAAACCAGAACGAAACAAAGACTAAACCCAGAAAACTAACAAGCGTCAAAAACAGCAGCAGGCGTAGAAACACAGGGCACAGAGATGTAATTGGATGTAGTGACGTCATCGATGTGGAGACCCTCAGTCGACGTTGAGGCATCAGCGGTGCGGAGACCCCCATCAATGCAGAGGCATCAGAAGTGCAAGGAACCACTGCAGCAGAGACGTCACCGGCCGCGAGGACCCTCCGAAGAAGTAGAGGCGTCCGGCGCGGGAACCCCCCTGCAGACATCGAGGCACCAACGGCGCGAAGACCCTCCGAAGAAGTAGAGGCGTCATCAGCGCGGGAACCCATTGCGACGTCGAGGCATCAGCGGCGCGAGGACCCTCTGAAGACGTAGAGGCATCAGCGGCGCGGGGACCCCCTGAAGGCGTAGAGGCGTCAGCGGCGCAGGAACCCTCTGCAGATGTCGAAGCATCAGCGGCGCGCTCCAGGACCAGACGGCGAGGACCAGATGGCGAGGAAAAAACAGAACGGGCAGGTGAGAAAAACAAAAGCGAAACGGAGTCTGTGTCTGAGTTACATTTAAATAATATATTAGATGACGTTAAAGCTAGGGTCTGCGATATTTGAACACTCTGGGACTCTCTGGGACTTAGAAATATTTTCAGCGCAGAAAAGCATTCTGCTCCCTCCCCTCAGAGCCATATATGGCACAGTCTGTGCTTCTGGTGAACTTGGGATCTGCTCCGCCCCCTGCTTCTGTCTGCTCAGAGCCGCTGCGATATTCTGTGTTTATGGTAATAAAACCTTCTAATAAAATAAAATAAAACCATGGAGCGCTAGTCCTACAACACAAAATCCAGCAGACACCAGCAGAGGTTCACGAAGCAACGTTTGGACATGATTTAATTCGCTCGTGACTTCCTCATGTCGCTGCGCTGGTCTGGAATGTCTGGAATGCTCCACCTCCTCCTGTCTCTGCGCTGCGATATTCTGTGTTTATATGATAATATAACTGTTTAAAAAATTTAATAAAACCACGAATCACTCATCCTACAACACAAAATCCAGCAGAAATCATCAGAGGTTCACGAAGCAACGTTTGGACATGATTTAATTCGCTCGTGACTTCCTCTTTCTGTCAGCGCTGGTCTGGAATGTCTGGAATGCTCCACCTCCTCCTGTCTCTGCGCTGCGATATTCTGTGTTTATATGATAATATAACTGTTTAAAAAATTTAATAAAACCACGAATCACTCATCCTACAACACAAAATCCAGCAGAAATCATCAGAGGTTCACGAAGCAACGTTGGACATGTTTTAATTCGCTCGTGACTCGTGACAAATCCATTTCCTCATTCCTGTCAGTGCAGGATGAAGCGATCACTTGGCTTTTGGCAAAAAAACTAAATAAAAGTCCAGCTCTGGGATAAAGAAGGGATATTTAATACATTTTGTGTCACATAAAAAACAGTCCTGCATCGCTTTGCAATCCTTTGAATGAGAACGAGCTGCGGCTGGGACAGGTGGGGGCGTGGGTTGGGGCGTGACAAACAACTCTGTTTTTATTGGCTGTCAGTGTCCTGGTCACTCTTGTGTTTTCAGTGTTTTTATAAATGCTGATAGAGAAGCAAGGGGACAATAGATTTTTTCAGAGATTACTTTGTCTAACATCAGTTTGTCAGTAGATAGTGACTGAGTGAAGAAATATGTTAAAAATATATTGTTTGAAAAGTTACAGACTACATTACAATCTTACATACCCCAGCTTTAAGGCTTTCTTGTAATAATTCTCACAGCTCTTTTCTGTAAAATAAAAATAGATTTTGTTATAGTTTAATTTAATTTATAAGTAAAAGTAAGACTAAAATAATTTTTTCTCCAAATTAAATGTGCTTTTTTGTGTGCTACAGTTTGTATGTGTAAAGATTGCTGATATGACATTTTAAACACAACCCGTTAACTGCTGCCAACTGCTGCCAATCAAATGGCGAATAATTACTCTGTAGGGTTCATGTATTATAAAAGAAGAAAATAATGCTATCCAAAGTATCCAAAGCGCTGAAGAAGCTATGGCAGACAGAAGCTAAAACATGGAGAACATTTTTTTGTCTGTTTTTTATTATACATATGAAAAAAAAACTGCACAGTGTCTCACCAGCCATGAACCTCACCGCATGTCACTGGCAACCAGAGATGACACTCTCCATCAGACTTCTGCTAAACTTCCAGGTACGTTTGTAAACAGCAGACTCATTACCTTACGACCACCAGTCTGGTAAAGAGATGACACCAGCCTTTCAGACGTACAGAGTCCTTGCAGGTCACGTACGTCCAAACTGGTTCTTGTTTACTTTTCCAACGTATCCTGGTGTTCGCTTGGATCATCAGAAGTAGTTGTCCTTCTTGGTTTGGTTTCAAGACAAATTATTCCAGAAAGGAAATTAGAGCTCTAGAGTGGGTTTACAGATAGCTTTTCTGTAACCCCTTGCTGAGAAACGCAGGTCTACTTGGCATCTGACCAATGCGTCCACAGCTTAAAGAGAAAGTTTCACATCCCGCTTCCTCGAGAACTGGAAGTTCCAGCAAAGCTTAGAACTTTTAAGAGAGAATCTGAGATGAGTCACTTATTCTTTTCCCATTGGTTTGGATGACCAGTACGTGGAAGGGAGTTAGAGACAAGTCAAGGAGTTCACTTGATGTTATCAAGATTCAAGGTGATAGTCAGAAGCAGCCGGAAACAGAAAGAAATGTTTAGAGAAAGACAGAGTTGTGGAGCCATGTTCATGAAAACAACTGATTAACTGTATTCTCCATTTCTAAACAAAACTGAGAGTTCAGCCTGACACTTACTTTGAACTTTAGGCATAGTTCTTGACTAAGACAGAGCTTTGATTCACCATCATAGTACAGAATAAACCAGCATTATAACATACGTGATCATAAAACATATTGTAAAGTACAACACTGCTCATATGAATAACACATGATCATAAAAATGACAGGTTATTCTGTCTAATACAATTTGAATTAGAAAAAATTTAAAGAGTAAAAAGAGTCTCTTGTAGTGATTGTGTTCTTAGATTCAAAATGGAATAAACTGTGTTAATGTCTGTTTTACTGAGAGGATCAGTAAAAGTATCACTGGAACAGTTCAAAGAGATGAAGGTGTATAAGAGAGCAGGGTCTGGCCTACTACAGCGCAAAGGAGCAGGGGTGTAGCAAACGGTACATTCGTTTAAATTAGACAAAATGGAAGATCATATGTCAAAACTAAAGGATGTTTTTATTAAAATTTCAGTTGAAACAGCAAGTATTAGAGATATGATGAAAAATAAAATAAAAGGCTGAATTTATCTGAGCTTCTATTTTGGGTTCATATATGCGAGTATCCAATTCCAGACGAGTCAGCACTTCAACTGTCACAAAGCTCAACGCACATGTAATAATATAGGCACTTAGTCAGTTTACTGATTTACTTATACAGTACTTAGATGTAAGTTTGAGCAGACTTTATCTGACACAAAATTATCATCATAATTCACAGGTTCTCATCTTTTTCAGATCATTTATAGTGACTCAGTGATGAGATGTAAATTGACAGAAAACGTTATTTATGTTGATTCAGCAGAACTGTAACAAAATCATTAAATTACATCACAACATATTTACAGATTGATTGATCAGGTTTCCTATAATTAACTTTAGACAGACTTAAAATTAAAACAACAGACAAGTAATAGCTGGCATATTTACTTATTCTGTTGGCATGTTAAACTTAAGTTGTTACTTTTAGAAATAAAGTTAAGAGGAGAATGAAGGAAAGGGAAGTTTAAGGATGAAAGATTGAGGGAGTGGTGTGTTTTTAACCAGGAAGCATGACAGCTCTCAGGCCGATCTCCGCTACACGTCGGTACGACTTGGCAAAGCACCTGACGACTTTGTTACCTCGTGAAGATGGTCAATCTCCCTCGGTCCAGTTGGTCAGTCCGTTTACCATTTTCGGCGTCTCCAGACGTATGCGTCATCTCGGACCGTAGTAACACCACGTCCAAGTTGGTTTTTCAGAATAAAAGTGTTCTTCGATGAGAACACTCATTGCAGTCAGAGCTTAGAAGCTCAAAGTCGGTTCCACAGTGAGCTTGCTGTTAAACCTTGCTGAGAAACGTGGACCCTTTGACTCATGGTCGGACGTTATCAGCTTCAAAAGAGAAAGTTCATAGTTGACTAACTCCAGACTCTATTTGACTCAGACGAGCCTACAGGAAGTGTCACCTTAAGAAGGGAGTGTGACCAGAGTTACGTTCAGTTCGCTCGTTGGCTTGTTTCACCAGTGAGGGAGAACGTATGAAGGTCATTCAAAGTAAGAGAGAATAATAGTACGTCAGAAGACTTGGAGGTGTGAACAAACAGAATCAGTTTTGAGAACAGAGGGAATTGTTTTTAGAAACGACAGGAGACAGGACGACAACTTATGTCTACGACTTTTCACTCTGTCCCTAAACATTTCAAACAAATACTAACAGATTATTCTGACTTGTTCTTCAACACATAGTTCTTCTGAACAGAACGTAGTTTGATTCATTATATGAAGAAGTGATCAATGCCTTAACAGCATAAACCATGATCAAAACAGTATATTGAAGTTATTCTGTTGATTAATTCTGAACTATCACAAATGAAAGAAAGTCTCTTCTGATTTGTGTCTCTGGAATAAAACAGTGATTTTGTCCTTCACTGTAGGTTTTCAGAGAAAAGGAGATTCACTTGAGAGCTTCAGTGAAAAGGTGAATTCAGGTGTTTTCACCGACAGTTCAGAGACCAGGGTCTGTTCCACCACACACATGACTCCTCACATGAGCCCCATATGTTCAGAGAGGTACGGGTCGAGCTCACAGAGGTACTGGATCATCTCTGACCCGGCAGCTTCACCTTTTCTCCTCACGGTGTCGATCACAAACCGAGCTTTGTCTCTCCGGTTCCTCTCCGCCTCTGCTGCCTCCCTCTCAGAATCACTCAGAACTTTACTCTCCAGCAGTTTGTCCAGAAGACTTTGCAGAACCGGACCCGAGACCCCGTCGATGAAGCTGATCCGCGTCTCTGACAGCTGCTCGTCAGGACGATGGTTCTGACGGGTCGACCCGCAGGACCGGTTGGTTCCAGAGGAGGACAGACAGACTCGTCTCTCCCAGACGCTGGTGGAGCTGCTGTCCCTTAGAGACAGCTTCATGTGTTTCATCAGGGTTTTGTAAACCACCTGGAATGTTGGGAGGTAGTTGTCGTAGTACTCCTGGTCAAACTCGGCTTCTGTTGGCTGAACCAGAACCGAGTCGTCTCCAGAACCGGTGGACAGACTGTAGACCTGCTGAGGCTGCAGCTTACAGTGAGGCGGTGCCTCCAGAAATGTCTCATCTCTGTCCAGTTTCTTCCTGAAGCGCAGCACATCTCTGACAGCAACATTTCTGGGCAGCAGCAGCACGTTCATCAGGTATTCATCATCAGGTTCAGCCGGGAGCTTGTAGAAGAGCAGGACCAGCGCTCGGACCTGGTCAAGAGGAGAGTCTTCATCCTTGATGTTACCAAAAGCAGAGAACCCTGTGACGTTTATGACAACGTGAGTTTCTGTGATTTCCTCAGGTCTGATGAGCTCCAGGTCGTCGTTGTCTATATGAGCCACTGACAGGTGGTCACCTCCACCTGTGGACCGGACCTCACAGTGCGGGAGATGAAGCCGAGCCACAGACCGCTGCGGACACGTGAGGTCAAACAGAGGTCCTGCAGGCTTCTTGTGGTGTTGGCTCAGTAATCTTCTGTTCCAAGGAACCGTACTGTAAAACACGTCTCCTTCTGCCGTCATGTCAAACACCAGGCCCGTCTCTCTGCACCGGTACAGGCCTGGACCAGAGCACCAGAACATGAAGACTTCATCATCTTCATCCTCAGTGAAGTCTGGTGTGAACTCCTCAAAGCTGCTCTGTAGCTTCATGTTTGGTAAGCTCACAGCTCTGGTTGAGACGTTGATGTCTGCAGACGTTTCCTGAGTAACAGAGGGGCAGATGCGAGGACGAGGGGGTCTAACGTGGGTTCTACTGAAACCAGAACCTGAAGCTTGGACAAGGTGAAGATCGATGGAGGACCTCACTGCTTCAGCTGGTTCATATAAATCCATCTCCTCATTAGACAGCTCTGAGAAAGAGTCAGGAACGTTACATTCAAATGTTCGTCTCATCTTTACTCAGTTTTTATTTTTTAATACGCGTCCAAATCTTGTTGATAAATTGTCCCTTTGTTGTTGTCTCTCGTCTTTCCACTGATGGTTGAACCTGGTGAAAGAACACATGAAAACAGAAATCATGCATCTGCCCAAAGCAAGAGTCCCCGATGAGGCCGCGAAAGTCTGGGAATTCTCATTATTTTTTTTCTCTTTGAAAATTACCAGAAAATATAAAAATATAATGGTAGACAACCGAGAATTAAACTTTAGTTTGTAAATAAATAAATAAAATTCAGAATAGGGGCCAAAATTAAAACTTTTTTCAAACTAAGGTCCGATTTTAGAATCTACATTAACTCAAGTTTAGGGTTGGGCATCGTTTGAATTTGAGCGATTCCGGTTCCGATTCTTCGTTTCGATTCTGATTCTTCGTTTCGATTCTGATTCTCGATTCCGATTCTTTTTGTAGGCGGAGTTAAAAAAAAAACATGTCAATTCAATTCAGTTCAGTTTATTTATACTGTATAGCTCCAAGTCACAACAGAAGTTGTCTCAGGGCACTGAACAGAAACAATCAAATATAAAAATAATAAGTTAACAGAAACTTTAATATAAAAATAATAAGTTAACAGAAACTTTAATATAAAAATAATGGTAACACTATTTATCTGAGGAGACTACTTTGAGTTTAACTCCATGTTATAAAAAAGCTACAGTAGTTAGCCAGAGTTCTTTCAGGATGAAATAATTTGAACTTCTGTTTGAATTTAATGCTATGAACTTTTTCCTTTTTGTTACATTTACTATGAATTTCTCATAGGGCAGATTAGAGCCAACATGGAGGACTCACCAGTCCACATTAGAGCCATCATGGAGGACTCACCAACATATACTGTATTATTATTATTATTATTATTATTATTATTATACATATAATATTGTCCAGTGTCTGATGCTGCAGTCATGTTACTGAGCTCCCACTGATGGGCTAACCTGGTTCCACCACCAGCAGCAGGATCCTCAGACAGAACGGCTGGTGGGATGTCCTGGTATCTGCAGCCCTCTCTCCATTTGTTTCTTCATGGACATGGAGCTGTGACATTATGTTGTGCCTCTTCCTCAGCAAAAAGCTCCTCCAGTGGAGACTTTCTGGACAGACTGCAGGAAGTTCCTAAACAAACAACAGGTTTATCAGTATTATCAGTAAAAAGAGATTATTAAATCATTTTTAAGACTGAGAATGTGTACAATTATTAGCTCTGTTGTTATTGCCTAACTAACCTATTCAATAATTCTTCAAACTGTGACATTCACTCATAATGGAATGAAAGAGAACATAAACAGAAATTATATAATAATGAAAACTAGAGACATTAAAACATTTTAAAAGACACAGAGAACTTTAAATGGATTAAGAATGTTAATAAGTGTTGGATTTGAGTGCAATGTAAGTGCAATCCATGGTTGAATCCACATCTGAAAAGGGATGCAACCTTTTCACAACATATGCTGTAACTGTTCTGTGGCATTCTTCATTCAGTTACACTGACGTTTTTACCTTGGACAGTCACTGGTGAACACTGAAGCCATTTCAGGTCGTTTGTCTAAGAAGAAAAAAATACGAGCTAACGTTAGCATCGTGTTTGTATTTGAGCTGACTTACCGCTTTAAGTGGAGTATAACTTGTTAGCTGCCTTAATGTTGGTATGAGATGTAGTTTATAGTTTATTTATTTACCTGATGGAGCCGAAGAGGTAGCGATTAGCGAAAAGTCCGGCGGAGCAAGTCCGGCGGAGCGTTTTGCAGACGGACCACGGTTACTTCCGGTCGGACACGAAGTGAAAATAATCCGGTGGAGCGTGTCAAACGGGACACTATTTTACTTCTCTCCTTTGCATGATAGAAAATTATTGCAAGTGCTGCAATGACCTGACGTCATTTTATTAATTAGTACGCTTTCGATCGCGGATGCACACTTCCGGTGGATCCTTCTACGTTGGTTTTCGACGGCAAATTCTTCTTCGGTGTTGGCGGCTACTTCCGGTCGGCTAACTAGCATCGAACATAGGAATCGCAAATTAATATTTTGAACGATTCCGGGAAAACCGGACAGTTAGTCCCGGTTCCGAACGATTCTCGATGCCCAACCCTACTCAAGTTTGATACCAAACATCTTTTCTTGGTTGCAGGTTCCTCAAAAAGAGTTTGATTGGTCTTATTTAATGTTCTCTGTTGCACTTTTGACATCATGATCAAAGATTACTGGGGAAAAAAAAAGATTAAAGTGATTATAGTATTTTACAATTATAATAACATCTTGGGCCAGATAAAATGTCAATGAGGGCCACATTTGGCCCCTGGGCCTTGAGTTTGACACATATGGATTAGACCCTGTAGAGACAGATTAGACCCTGCGGGGACAGATTAGACCCTGCAGGGACAGATTAGACCTGTTGGTGTTGAGCTGAGTTCTGGGGTGAAACTAACCAGGAAACAAATTCATACACAACACTAACAGGAAGTTCAATGTCCAGGGCAACACCTCCCCACAGTAACACATTTATTACTGACCAGTGATTTCTAACTTCGCCTCAGATATATGTAATGTTCTGCTGCCCCTACAAGTTCATACATTTTTAATAAAATAGTTTTTGGTGAGATTATAATCTTCAGGTGGTGCTCTTTGTGGCCAGTCCCTAAATTAACCGTTATGCTGCTTTTAATCTACCAGATCAACAGTTATTGAACGTGACTGGTTTCAGTTCTACCTCTAAACTGAGGACAAGTTCAGTAGAGTCCTTAACCGTTTGTTTCGAGCTCCTTAACCCTGAAAGTGAAACAATCTGTGTCCTCAGACCTCACTGAATTTAAAATAATCCACTTCCTGCTACCTGAGTCCGTTATGTGTCCAAACAGAAAGTTAAATTTTACTGAGCTGATCAGTTTTACTGCAGAGCTTAGACAGATAAAATAAAAGAACATTACTCACCAACACCCAGACAACAACTAACAGAGAGATGCAGACTTATATACTGACACTGATGAGACATGAACACAAACACCTGGGAAGGACAGCAGGTGGGTCAGGTGACACAGGCAGGGGTGATTACAGGCTAGAACACAAGGAAGTGCAGGAACTAAACCCACCACAAGGGGGCACCATCCTCACCTTGGAGATTTCTGGGGAAAAAAGAATACAGTAAAATGTGTTTTTGTATCAGAAACACTTTTATTTAGTGTAAACTCACGGATATCCAGATTTTAACCTGCTTTGATTTGTTGCAATCAACAATAAATGATCTTAGTTTAAAAAAATTAAGCTCTTGCACATTAAAATGTGCGTTTTAAAGTAAACTTTGTAAAAAGCTGAAAGGTTAGTTGTAGAAAGGTTAACGTGAAGTAAACATGGTTTTTATTTATTTTAATTTTATAGGGTAAATCTGCTCATCCACCCACTTTCAGCTTGTAGAGGTAAAAACAGAGCAAATACCATTTATTAATATTTTTTCCATTAAAAACTAATCAGTCTTTGAGATCTATCTCAGCCTGAAAGGAAAATATCAAAGTTAAAAGACTTTTGTTTTTAAACACTTTCAGGGTCTTTTGTCCAAAAAAATAAAAAATAATATAATATATATATATATATATATA
>JBBPBX010028496.1:0-16157 GCA_038048925.1 Garcialebias charrua
TGAAAGGTTTCAGTGTCCCTGTGATGGATTGGAGACTTATGCAGGTGTCCCTGTGATGGACTGGTGACATGTCCAGATGTCCCTGTGATGGACTGGAGACTTGTCCACGTGTCCCTGTGATGGACTGGTGACTTGTGTAGGTGTCCCTGTGATGGACTGGTGACTTGTCCACGTGTCCCTGTGATGGACTGGAGACTTGTCCACGTGTCCCTGTGATGGATTAGAGACTTGTCCACATGTCCCTGTGATGGACTGGAGACTTGTCCACATGTCCCTGTGATGGACTGGAGACTTGTCCAGGTATCCCTGTGATGGACAGGAGACTTGTCCACGTATCCCTGTGATGGACTGGAGACTTATGCAGGTGTCCCTGTGATGGACTGGTGACTTGTCCACATGTCCCTTTGATGGACTGGAGACTTGTCCATGTGTCCCTGTGATGGACTGGAGACTTGTCCACGTGTCCCTGTGATGGACTGGTGACTTGTAAATGTGTCCCTGTGATGGACTGGAGACTTCTAAATGTGTCCCTATGATGGACTGGAGACTTGTAAATGTGTCCCTGTGATGGACTGGTGACTTGTCCAGATGTCCCTGTGATGGACTGGAGACTTGTCCACGTGTCCCTGTGATGGACTGGTGACTTGTGTAGGTGTCCCTATGATGGACTGGAGACTTGTAAATGTGTCCCTGTGATAGACTGGAGACTTGTGCATGTGTCCTTGTGATGGACTGGAGACTTGTCCACGTGTCCCTGTGATAGACTGGAGACTTGTCCAGGTGTCCCTGTGATGGACTGGAGACTTGTCCAGGTGTCCCTGTGATGGACTGGAGACTTGTCCAGGTGTCCCTGTGATGGACTGGAGACTTGTCCATGTGTCCATGTGATGGACTGGTGACTTGTAAATGTGTCCCTGTGATAGACTGGAGACTTGTAAATGTGTCCCTGTGATAGACTGGAGACTTGTAAATGTGTCCCTGTGATGGACTGGAGACTTGTAAATGTGTCCCTATGATGGACTGGAGACTTGTAAATGTGTCCCTGTGATGGACTGGTGACTTGTCCACGTGTCCCTGTGATGGACTGGAGACTTGTCCAGGTGTCCCTGTGATAGACTGGAGACTTGTCCACGTGTCCCTGTGATAGACTGGAGACTTGTGCAGGTGTCCCTGTGATGGACTGGTGACTTGTCCACGTGTCCTTGTGATGGACTGGAGACTTGTGCAGGTGTCCATGTGATGGTCTGGAAACTTGTCCACGTGTCCCTGTGATGGACTGGAGACTTGTCCACGTGTCCTTGTGATGTACTGGAGACTTGTCCTTGTTATGTACTGGAGACTTGTCCTTGTGATGTACTGGAAACTTGTCCAGCTGTCCCTGTGATGGACTGGAGACCTGTCCAGGTGTCCCTGTGATGGACTGGTGACTTGTCCACGTGTCCCTGTGATGGACTGGAGACTTGTCCTTGTGATTGCTGGATATGAGCACCGGCGACCTCCGTGACCCAAAATGGAAGAAACGGGTAAAGATAATGGATGGATGTAGCAAATGGGCAATGTTTAGGCTGATGGTCCTCCTTGATCATGTGAGCAACTGGTTTTGGCTGTCATCATAAAGTCTTTATTTATAAGACTGAGCTGAATACAGCATCTCAGACTAAGGAAGTCTTTCATCCGAAAGACTTCCTCAGTCTGAGATGCATTCAGCTCAGTCTTATAAATAAAGACTTCCTGATGACAGCCAAAACCAGTTGCTCACATGATCAATGAGGACCATCAGCCTAATCATGTGATCATATGAGCAGCTGGTTTTGGCTGTCATCAGCAAACTGTTTGATCCACTTTGAGAGGGTGCTATTTATGAGACTGAGCTGAATGCAACACCTCAGACTGAGGAAGTCTTTATAAGACTGAGCTGAACACAGCATCTCAGACAGAGGAAGTCTTTCATCGCTTGTAAGTTGAGGATAACCTGTACTTTACAGTGGGTTGTAATGAACCCTGTAAAAAAAGTAAATTTTGTTTTAGAAATATGTTCAGGTTTATAATGTTAATGTTTTATAATATGTAAATATGTCATCTCAGACTGAGGAACTCTTTCGTCACTCGTAAGTCGGGGATCACCTGTACTTTACAGTGGGTTGTGATGAACCTTGTAAAAAAAAGTACAATTTTGTTTGAGAAATATGTTCATGTTTATAATGTTAATGTTTTATAATATGTAAATATGTCATCTCAGAAGTCTTTCATCGCTCGTAAGTCGGGGATCACCTGTACTTTACATTGGGTTGTGATTAACCCTGCAGAAAAAGTAAAATTTTGTTTTAGAAATATGTATATAATGTTAATATGTTTTATAATAATGTAAATATGTCACCAGAATTTAAGTTTTTATTTTATTTTATTTGAAACATTTAAGTTTTATTTTATTTTAAACATTTGAAGATTTGTTAGTGAAGATTTGTTAGTGAATATAAATAAAGTATATGCCTAATTTGTTTAATAAAAGCATATGCTGGTGAAGATTCTCAGTCGTCCAGGACATATTAGAGGTGCACCGATTTCAATTTTCTGGCCAATCACCGATCACCGATTTTTAGAAAGTCTGACCTGCCGATTCCGATTTTCCGATACCGATTTTCAGGTGTGAAAAGGTCAAAATATACCTTAAATTTTCCAATCTTACTTTATTGTAAACAAAGTTTAACCATAAAAAAATCAGTTCATTTTAATCTTTCACTTGTTACATTTTAAATTAATTTTTATTTTCATTTAAAAATTTAAAAACAAAAAAGATAATGCAGCATGTGTAACATTTTCAAGTCAGTGGGTAATAAGAAATAACACTCGCACAGGTAAGTTTGTCCTCACAGACTTATTCCAGTCATTTTTTCATTAGTGGCAGGTTTTTCTTGATGAACAAAAGCATTTCTGCTTTGTCACCAGACAGGTGACTTCTTTTCTCATCTACTACATGTCCAGCCAACTAAACAGGCGCTCGCTTTCAATGCTTGTGCATGGGGCAGAGAGGTACGTTTAGGCAAGATGAGGGAAACAATTTTCACTAATTCTCCAGTAGACCAATGGGTCCTGGCCCCTTTCGACAGGAAAGAAACAGGTAGTTCTGTACCTGCATAGCTGAAGGGCTGGTCAGCTGTTGCTCCTTTTCTGTGTTCTCCTTTAAGATTTCATCTTGAACTGCAAACAGTAGACTACACCTTTTTGATGCAGATTCATCAATGTCAGGAGGTCCCACTTCAGAGAATGTTCCTGCAGCAGGTGTGCATCTGGTCCCCCCCTCTGCTGAGAAGTAGTGATTCTTGTACCAGCTTTGGTCAAGGTTTTCAATGATATTCTTGTATCAAATGATTCTGGTCAGTTTGTGGTACTTGTACTCCTTGACCTTACCGCTGCTTTTGATACCGTCGACCACAGTATTCTCTTATCACGGCTCGAACACTGGGTCGGGATCACAGGTGCTGCATTAGACTGGTTCCGCTCATACCTCGCTGACAGAAGTTTTTGTGTTAAGGTCGGGAACAGTGTATCCCCTTCAGTGTCTCTCTCCTGCGGGGTCCCACAGGGCTCTATTCTCGGTCCACTTCTCTTCACGCTCTACATGCTCCCACTGGGGACCATCCTCAGAAAACATGGAATATCATTCCATTGTTACGCAGATGATTGCCAGATCTACCTGCCACTGAAACCAGCAAATACAGGGTCCCTCCACTCTCTCCTAAAATGTCTGGACGACATTAAGACTTGGATGGCTTCAAACTTCCTAAGTTTTAATGACCAGAAGACTGAAGTCATCATCTTCAGCCCTAGCTCAGCTGCCGCCTCTGATGAAATAAACTTGGACTCCCTCCAGCCGTACCTCAAACACTCCGTAAAAAATCTTGGGATGGTTTTTGACTCGGACCTTAAGTTCGATAAACAGATCAGCTCCGTTCTCCAGAAGAGTTTCTTCCAACTGCGGCAGGTTGCTAAGCTCAAGCCGGTGCTGTCCAGACCTGATCTCGAGACACTAATCCATGCATTCATCACAACCCGCCTGGATTATTGTAATGCACTGTACGCTGGGATCAGTCAGGCCTCCTTCTCACGCCTCCAGCTCGTGCAAAATGCAGCAGCTCGGCTTTTAACCGGTACACGTAAGTTTGAGCACATTACACCTGTTCTCTCCTCACTGCACTGGCTCCCCGTGCGAACTAGAGTCGACTTTAAAATCCTGTTGTTGACCTACAAATGCCTGAATGGCCTCGCTCCCCTCTACCTCTCTGAGCTGCTGGAACCATATGTTCCACCGCGGGCCCTGAGATCATCTGATCAGATGCTCTTGGTGGTTCCAAAAACACATCTGAAGCTCCGAGGAGATCGGGCGTTTTCAGTCACCGGCCCCAAACTCTGGAACAACCTGCCCCTCAACATTAGACAGGCCTCCTCCCTTCACTTGTTCAAATCCCTGCTAAAAACCCATCTGTTCTCTCTGGTGTTTCATACTGTGTGAGCTGACGTAGTGTATATATTTTTACTGTTTTCATTTTAATATTGTTCTTATACATTTTTATTAGACTTTACTGCTGTTAATATCAGAATTGTTACTACTGTATTGATGTGTGATACTGTTCTGTAAATTTTTTGAGCCTCTTTATGTTGTATGTGTGTGTGAAGCACCTTGATAACAGTTTATCTGTTCTAACTGTGCTATATAAATAAATTTGACTTGACTTGACTTGACTTGTTTTGCATAAACAAAGAAAGATGGGTCAATCATTGTGTTTTGTATACATTAAAAGTTTTTTTTTTTAAATTACATGTAAATAAAGAAATGCATTTCTTTATTTACATGCAATTTAAAAAAAAAACATTTACCGGTACATTAAATTTAAAATAAACATTTCTTGATAGAAATTTTCAATCAAGAAATGTTTATTTTAAATTTAATTTAAATGTTTCTTGAAATATAGTAGTAGGCTAAAAGTAATAAAAGTAAAGGGTACGGACATTTTTGTTAAACCGAAGTATCGAACCAGCTTGAGGGGTAGATCAACTTCTATAAAAGGCATAAGTTTATGGAATAGTTTGGACTGTGATATTAAAAATGAGAAATCATTCTTTTTATTTAAGAAAAAGATCAAGAATATTCTGTTAACAAGATATATGTTTGTAAATATCTATTAATTATAATGAGTAATGTGACTAATTATACTGTATGTTCTTTGCTATGCTATTTTACTTTCATTGCTTGATTTTGTTTGTTTAAAAATGATTTGTTAAGAAGGGGCAGATATGATAAGATATTATTCTTCTTCTGCTACCTTTTATTTTATATGTATTTTATTTATTTGAATTTGAAATGGTATTTGTGTTTTTAATTATTATGAAATAAATAAACGTTTAAAATAAAATAAAAATAGAGAGAAAAAAGAATATTCACAGTTACTTACCTTGGATCCAGAGTAGTGGCCAAGTTGTCAGAAGCTCATGCAGCATTTTCTCACAACAGCCTGCAGCAACGTAGTTTTGGCTTTACCCACACCACGGTCTGTGCCGAGTGCAGTGATGGCATAATATCGTGCATCAAGCTTCTAAAACCTTTGTCCTCAACGACTGAAAAGGGCTGGTCGTCTAATGCCATGAACTCCATCACTTTCCTCGTGGTAAGCTTTGCTCTTTTCGTTGCTCATAAAAGCTAACAGCAGCTGTGAAAACCACCGACTGGCTCTTTGATAGCGCTAGCTTCTTTAGCTTAGCATTA
This sequence comes from Garcialebias charrua, assembly GCA_038048925.1. Classification (NCBI taxonomy): domain Eukaryota; kingdom Metazoa; phylum Chordata; class Actinopteri; order Cyprinodontiformes; family Rivulidae; genus Garcialebias; species Garcialebias charrua. Next base: position 5,762 of record JBBPBX010028496.1, read on the forward strand.
GCTTGGTTGCTCGCTTCAAACGTTGCACACTTGGCTGCGTGGCGATTTCTTAAATAGCGAACAAGGGTTGTTGTATTAAAGGTTTTGGTTGTGGCTCCACCACGACTTACTTCGGCTTTACACAAGTTGAGATCTTTTGCTCATTTTAAAATAGTAGAACTTCCAAACAGACAACATGGCTGCTCCGGGTTGCCTGTGTTGACCATAGACATACATTATATATAGATATCTATGGTGTTGACTGTGTACTTGGGCGCATGTACAGATGTGACCTGGTGGGCGGTCTATATATGATATCTATGGTCAGCCCCCTCTCCGCGCCCCCTCACCCACACCCGCTCTCACAGCAGAGAAAAAAGGGACAGCGGCTGATTTTCAGACTTTTGCGGCGATCGGTGGATAAAATCGGCTTCTCATTTAACGATCGGCCGATTTCCGATTTCCTCAAAATAAGGAAATTGGGGCCGATTTATCGGCCGGCCGATTTATCGGTGCATCCCTAATGATAAATCAAAAAGGCGTTCAATTCAAGATCAACTGGACTTTATTTGTAACAGAAGACGTTTCGCTTCTCATCCGAAAAGCTTTATCAATTCAATGAACCAGACTGTGTGTGCGTGTGGATTTATAACAGGAGTCATGCACCATCATATGTAAATTGCAAGCTGAGGTAACACATACATGTAAATTGACAGATCACACTCTGCTGTCAGAGACTTCAAGGGAACTCCCTACTGTTAAGGTGTGATCTGTCAATTTACATGTATGTGTTACCTCAGCTTGCAATTTACATATGATGGTGCGTGACTCCTGTTATAAATCCACACGCACACACAGTCTGGTTCATTGAATTGATAAAGCTTTTCGGGTGAGAAGCGAAACGTCTTCTGTTACAAATAAAGTCCAGTTGATCTTGAATTGAACGCATTTTTGATTTAATAAAAGCAGTTCAAAAAACAGTTCTCCTAATGCAGTGCCCTGTCACATTTGTGTGTTTTATGTTAATTTTATGTTAAGTAGGCGGAGTTTAAATGAGACGTAATTGTCCCTTTAAAGACCCCATAATGTTTGTTTGTCCTCATAAACCACATTTTTTGACGTCCTTGTAAACCACACTGGAGTCTGGGTGGTCAAAAAAAGTCAAAGTCAAAGTCAAAGTCAACTTTATTGTCAGATCTGCAATATGTACAGTGCAGGACATACACAGGACCGAAATTGCGTTTCTCTCAGTCCCTCGGTGCAACAGTAAACATCTAAACATTGAAACACTGAAACATATAATAATAGACATAAGCATAAAATAGTAAAACTAACACTGTCCTGAGTTTTTTGCATAGTGGTATAAGAGTATGAAAATTTACACCAACTCTAAAACTAAAACATTAAACATTTAATGAACATAATATTGTCCTGAGTTTTTGCATACTAGTATAAAAAAAGAGTATAAAAAGTATAACTAAAATAAACTAAAGGTTTCTAGCATTGACATTTGCAAAGTGGCAAAGCAGCGTATGAGTCAATGTACACAGTATATGTATGAGGTAGTAGTTGATGTTGTTATAGAGGCAAAAAGTGGCATATGCAGTAAGGCACATTGGGCATCCCTAAATAAGACCGTTCAGAGCACACTGTATATGTACCAGCAGTGGTGTAGATATTAGAGTAGTGTAAATAAATGTAAACAGTAGTAATTACATGTAAGCAGTAGTAATAAAAGTAAACAGTATTAATAAATGTAAACAGAGAATGTAAACAGTATTATGATTATAGGCAGTGATGTAATACAGACATTAGTGCAAGTATGAGAAGTAGTGCAAACTGTATGAGCACATGACCGAGAGTTTAGTGATTAACCCGTTTGATGACACAGAGTCTAGTGTTAAAAACTTTGTGTTGAGTGATAATATGTGAGAAAGTTTTAGTGTTAAGGCAGTTCAAATGGGAGGGGAGGCAGAGCAGGCAGAGTGTTTAGCATTCTGACTGCCTGATGAACAGAGCTGTCTCTCAGTCTGCTGGTTCGAGCCTGGAGACTCCTCAGTCTCCTCCCTGATGGCAGCAGTCTGAAGCAGCTGTGTAGTGGGTGTGTGGGATCACCTGCCATGCGGTGGGCTTTCCGATTGAGGCGTTTGCTGTGTAAGTCCTGCAGTGAGGGCAAGGAGGTGCCCACGATCTTCTCAGCTGCTCTCACAATGCGCTGGAGGCTCTTGCGGCATGATGCAGTACATGCACCAAACCACACAGTGATGCAGCTGGTCAGGACACTTTCTATGGCACCTCTGTAGAAGGTGCTCATGATGGGGGTTGAAGCTCCAGCCCTTTTCAGCTTGCGGAGAAAGTAGAGACGCTGGTGAGCCTTCTTTGCCAGTGCTGCAGTGTTCCTGCTCCAGGACAGGTCCTTTGAGACGTGCACTCCCAGGAACTTGGTGCTGTCTACTCTCTCCACTGCGGTGCTGTTGATGGTCAGAGGGGCATGTTGGGCATCCCTCTTCCTGAAGTCCACAACAATCTCCTTTGTCTTCTCCACGTTGAGAGTGAGATTGTTGTGTCCGCACCACAAGGCCAGGCGGCTCACCTCGTTCCTGTAGTCCGTCTCATCGTTGTTGCTGATGAGACCTACCACTGTTGTGTCGTCCGCAAACTTGATGAAGTGGTTGGAGCTGTACGATGGTGTGCAGTCGTGTGTTAGCAGGGTGAATAGAAGGGGGCTCAGCACACATCCTTGTGGGGCCCCTGTGTTCAATGTGATGGTGCTAGATGTGTTACTCCCGATCCGTACTGTCTGTGGTCTCCCGGTCAGGAAGTCTAGCAGCCAGTTACACATTGAGGTGTTCAGCCCCAGACTGTCCAGTTTATGGATGAGCTGTTGGGGGATGATGGTGTTAAATGCCGAGCTGAAGTCGATGAACAACATTCTAACAACATTCAACATTCTATTCTCTTTGAGCTACTCACTTGCCTGAACCTAACACTGCAAGTGAAACAAGGCATTGCTTGAGTTGCTGTAAAGTTTGCTATAATACATATACTGTAAACTCTTTCTCATTCCAGAAAACAACAGCAAACAATGACAGCCTTCATGATGGAAAGACATCGTGCACATCAAAGCAAGCAGCTGTCTTGACTGAAATCATCCTTAAATGATCGTCACTGAGGCCTGTGTCGATGGTTGAAGACGAAGGCTTCAGTACAATGAACCACACTTTTAATCCAGGTTACACTCTTCCCTCAAGGACAGACACATTTTACAAAGTAGCTCCATATTGTACACATATAAAAAGCATACATTTGTATGTATTTTTGCGTACATTTTATTAATTGAAGCTATTCATAGATTAATAGAAATCGGCCGATTAATCGATTATTTGAATAATTGTTAGTTGCTGCCCTAATTTGCATCTCTTAAGTTCCATGTGGGAAAACTTGATAAGAAAACTGAAAGTTAAACTAGGTTTCTTTTTCAGAAATAAATCCTGTCCAACTCTGAATGTTAGGAAACACCTTGTAACTGCGACTTTTCTTCCCTCCGTTGATTACAGTGACATTATCTACATGAATGCTCCTTGTACAAGCACCCTGCAGATGTTGGATGTCTATCATGGTGCACTAAGATTCATAACTGGTTGTGATTATTGTACCCACCACTGCACCCTGTATTCACTGGTTAACTGGTCATAATTAACTTCACACAGACTCTTCCACTGGTACATTTTCATCTTTAAATCACTTCTTGGTCTGCTGCCTTCATACTTTGTACATCTCCTCCTACATGTCTCTGTGTGAGTGCAGCTACAGCGTGCACTGTCAGGACATGATTACCTGCAGTGTTCCCTCAGTGAGAACTGAACTAGACAAAAGGACCTTCTCCTACCCCGCTCCTGTTTCTTGGAATATCTTGCAAAAAGACATGAAGCTCTCGACCTTGACCTCTCTAATGCCTCTTTTCCACCGCTCGGCTCGGCTCGGGTTGGATCGGCTCAGGTCGGCTCAGTTCGGGTCGGGTCACATCTATGTTCTGTTTCCACAGCTTTTTTGTACCCCTTCTGTGGGCGGGGTCCAGAATCCTACTCGTCTTACCACATGGTGGCAGTAGTGTTCCCTCAAGCTATTTACTACAGTACTAGCCACCACTAGAAGAAGAACACAATAAAGGCTTTGACAGAATGTTGTGAAAGAGATGTCATGCTATAATGAGTACCTCATGAGCTGTAATCTTTAAACCCAATTCATAATCCTACCTTGTTGCCTTCTTTAAACCCATGTATTTTCCAATTTAGTATTTTTACAATAAAGATGTATTAAAGCATATTTTATTATTTAGTTATGCACAAGGTGCTTGATAAAGTTGCAAAACCATATTTATCTGAGCTGCTTCAACCTTCCTGCCCTCCCCGATCTCAGATCAGCTGAGCAGTTGCTGCTGACAGTCCTCAAAACTTTTTAAATCTTATTTAAAAACACACATTTATTCCTTGGCTTTTAACACGTGATCTTATCTTTTATGGCATGTTAACACACCTGCAGTAAGACTGGTATATGTATTTATTTTTGTATGCTTTTTATAGTTTTTAATTAACTTGTCTTTTATGTTATTGTACAGCACTTTGGTTGACCCTGTGGTTTTTAAAATGTGCTTTATAAATAAAGTTGATTTAAAACATCACACTGTGATCTTTGAAACTGCCAGTGTCTCCCTGGTAAAGTTGCTGCTGGGTGGTAGATGGTAGATGGATGGTCTGTGAATTCTTTAACTTTAAACTGTCCAAAGGACTTTGGCCACTTTTAATTTTTGACTTTTTTTGTATGACTTCATCCTAGAACCAAATAATTTATAACGTAATAACAGTTGAGCAGATTCTAATAATCTTTATCTTATGATTCTTTAAAGGTCAAATGCAAATGGAAAGTTCTCTTAACTTCCAGTATGGATTTAAACACAATACACACTTCACATTATAAAATAAGTTTAGGAAATTGAATGTTCGAGGACACCACTTAAGAAAATATAACGTTTAATAGGAAAAGTTTGAAGTGACAAACAGAAGTAACAAATTTCCATCTGGTGTCTCACGTCTTCCTCCAGAAGATGACACAGGTTGTTGAATTCTGGTGATTTTCTTCTGTTGACTGTAAAAGAAAAATGTGATTAATTTAGTCCAGAAACTGTTTTTTTTTTTTAAACAACACAGTGTGATCACAACATGTTCATATACTGTCTGTATCCTGTTGGAGTTATTTGAAATAAAATTCGAATTTTTATAGACATAAATGTGTCAAGCTACGTCCATTAATTTTCTCCCTTCTACTTTGTGTCACATACTATCAATTCTATCAAAAACCACATAGCTGATATTTTTCAAATAAATCTAGTGTGATCACAACATGTTCATATACTGTCTGTATCCTGTTGGAGTTATTTGAAATAAAATTCAATGTGTTATAGACATAAATGTGTCAAGCTACCTCCATTAATTTTCTCACTTGTACTTTGTATCACATATTATCAATTCTATCAAAAACCACATAGCTGATATTTTTCAAAAAAATCTAGTGTGATCACAACATGTTCATATACTGTCTGTATCCTGTTGGAGTTATTTGAAATAAAATTCGAATTTTTATAGACATAAATGTGTCAAGCTACGTCCATTAATTTTCTCCCTTCTACTTTGTGTCACATATTATCAATTCTATCAAAAACCACATAGCTGATATTTTTCAAAAAAATCTAGTGTGATCACAACATATTCATATACTAAATGTATCCTGTTGGAGTTATTTGAAATAAAATTCGAATTTTTATAATTTATTTTCGTTGTGCAAGCACAGGTTTTGGAAACAGTCAAAGCGAAACTACTTTAAATGCAGCATATTTGACCACTACGTGACAATATTAAAGCGTGGTTAAGCTCAGGAGCCCTCGTACTATAAAGTCAGCTATGAATTATATTTTATATCTGTTCATTGAGCTACATTTAAAGACATAAAGCCGCCCGCGCGCGACGCGTTGCTCGTGGCGAAACTACTTTTTAAAATCCTGCAGTTTTGAGCAGTACGTGATTTTATTAAGGACACGTTCAGCTGAAGACCCATCTTTGCTATAAATTTAAAAAATAACAATTGTTTTTACCGTGTTATTCATGTAAAAGTCCTGCCGTGATAGCTTCCCTCGCTTCCGTGAAAACAGCTCGAGTCTCCTCCTTCCCACTTCCGGAGCGGGTGAGCTCGCTTCAGTACCCCTCTGAAACCAGCCCGAAAATCTCAAGAAATCTCGCGCGGCTTAGCACGGAATATCCGGTGGAAAAGGATGAAAGGGGGTCTCTGCGACGCACATATGACGTAACATCCGACCCGAGCCGACCGGTGGAAAAGGGCCACAAGTGGCTTAAAACATTTGTTCCTGGCAAAAACAATGCAGACATGTTCCTGTTTTTAGTTGTCATCAACACTTTACACCTTAGCAGTTTTTAATTTTGTTTTCTAAAAACCGGCATCATTTTCTTTTATTTGTTCTTCTCAATTTGCATGCTTTTAATGATTGTCCACTGTTGTCATCACTCACTGTTAAAATCAAGTATCTTTTGTAAATGAGTCCCAGAGGCTCAATGAGATTAACCTGTAAAAATGAATTCATTCATTCAACCTTTATTTAGGCAGGTTAATCCCATTGAGCCTCGGGGACTCATTTACAAGAGAGACCTAAAAAATAAATGTTAAATGGAAAAAAAACTAATCAATGCTTTAGATCACATTCAATCACCATCATCCCCCAACAGCTCATCCATAAACTGGACAGTCTGGGGCTGAACACCTCAATGTGTAACTGGCTGCTAGACTTCCTGACCGGGAGACCACAGACAGTACGGATCGGGAGTAACACATCTAGCACCATCACATTGAACACAGGGGCCCCACAAGGATGTGTGCTGAGCCCCCTTCTATTCACCCTGCTAACACACGACTGCACACCATCGTACAGCTCCAACCACTTCATCAAGTTTGCGGACGACACAACAGTGGTAGGTCTCATCAGCAACAACGATGAGACGGACTACAGGAACGAGGTGAGCCGCTTGGCCTTGTGGTGCGGACACAACAATCTCACTCTCAACGTGGAGAAGACAAAGGAGATTGTCTGTGGACTTCAGGAAGAGGGATGCACAACATGCCCCTCTGANTGTGGACTTCAGGAAGAGGATGCCCAACATGCCCCTCTGACCATCAACAGCACCGCAGTGGAGAGAGTGGACAGCACCAAGTTCCTGGGAGTGCACGTCTCAAAGGACCTGTCCTGGAGCAGGAACACTGCAGCACTGGCAAAGAAGGCTCACCAGCGTCTCTACTTTCTCCGCAAGCTGAAAAGGGCTGGAGCTTCAACCCCCATCATGAGCACCTTCTACAGAGGTGCCATAGAAAGTGTCCTGACCAGCTGCATCACTGTGTGGTTTGGTGCATGTACTGCATCCTGCCGCAAGAGCCTCCAGCGCATTGTGAGAGCAGCTGAGAAGATCGTGGGCACCTCCTTGCCCTCACTGCAGGACTTACACAGCAAACGCCTCACTCGGAAAGCCCACCGCATGGCAGGTGATCCCACACACCCACTACACAGCTGCTTCAGACTGCTGCCATCAGGGAGGAGACTGAGGAGTCTCCAGGCTCGAACCAGCAGACTGAGAGACAGCTCTGTTCATCAGGCAGTCAGAATGCTAAACACTCTGCCTGCTCTGCCTCCCCTCCCATTTGAACTGCCTTAACACTAAAACTTTCTCACATATTATCACTCAACACAAAGTTTTTAACACTAGACTCTGTGTCACCAAACGGGTTTTCACTAAACTCTCGGTCATGTGCTCATACAGTTTGCACTACTTCTCATAATTGCACTAATGTCTGTATTACATCACTGCCTATAATCATAATACTGTTTACATTCTCTGTTTACATTTATTAATACTGTTTACTTTTATTACTACTGCTTACATGTAATTACTACTGTTTACATTTATTTACACTACTCTAATATCTACACCACTGCTGGTACATATACAGTGTGCTCTGAACGGTCTTATTTAGGGATGCCCAATGTGCCTTACTGCATATGCCACTTTTTGCCTCTACAACAACATCAACTACTACCTCATACATATACTGTGTACATTGACTCATACGCTGCTTTGCCACTTTGCAAATGTCAATGCTAGAAACCTTTAGTTTATTTTAGTTATACTTTTTATACTCTTTTTTTATACCACTATGCAAAAAAAAAAAAAAAAAAAACTCAGGACAGTGTTAGTTTTACTATTTTTATGCTTATGTCTATTATTATATGTTTCAGTGTTTCAATGTTTAGATGTTTACTGTTGCACCGAGGGACTGAGAGAAACGCAATTTCGGTCCTGTGTATGTCCTGCACTGTACATATTGCAGATCTGACAATAAAGTTGACTTTGACTTTGACTTTGACTTTGACATATCGATGGAACACACATCAGATGCAAATGAGGGCTTCAGTGTCTTGCCCAGGGACACTTCAATATGTGACTGCTGGTGGAACCGAACTCCCGACTCTCCCATTGGAGGACAACTGCTCTAACCACTCAGACACAGATGCCCTTGATCATCTTTTAATCAAAAGATTAATGTTCAATGTCACTGATTTTTGTTCTTTTATGTTTTTTCCCCTCAAATTTCATGTTTTCCTTATTTGGAAAATGTTTTCTAGGTTTTGCTGGAGAAGATTCTCAGTTGTCCAGACATGATCAAATCAAAAAAGGCGTTCAATACAGAACAACTGGACTTTATTTGTAAAAGAAAGACGTTTTGCTTCTCATCCGAGGAGCTTGATCAATTCAGTGAGCAGACTGTGAGAGAGAGAAGTCATAAACAGATTAAGCCACTGACACGCACCAACATATGTAAATTGGAAGCCAACACCCACACATACTTGGGATAACATGTACCTGTGACTCATTCAAAGTTCAGTGTGAAAACAGAGCTTACAGAAAACACACACACATCCTACTGTATGCAAATTGACAAGTCGCACCTCACACATTAAAAGCAGGGACCTCTCAAAGTCTTGTTAGTCTAATTCACAAACGAGGCTCCTCTGTTCTCAACAGGTGTGAAACGTCTGGGGACCAAACCCAGGGTCGCACCATAAGTTTTAGAAATTTGGAATCTGAGACCTCCTCCTCTGTTTAACGATGGTTTCTCTCGTTTTACATAAATCGCCTCCTTCACACCCCTCTCAAACCACCTGTGCTCTCGGTCCAAAATATGCACATTCTGGTCCTCAAAAGAGTGTCCCTTGTCCGTGAGATGGAGGTGAACAACAGAGTTTTGTCCAGAGGAGGAGGCTCTCCTGTGTTGGGACATTATTCTGTGGATGGGCTGCTTCGTTTCTCCAATGTATAGGTCTGGACAATCCTCACTGCACTGGATTGCGTACACTACACCACTCTGTTTGTGTGTGGGTGTTTTGTCCTTAGGATGCACCAGCCACTGTCGGAGAGTCCTGCTAGGTTTGAAATGTACTGGGATGTTGTGTTTGTTGAAAATCCTTCTGAAATTCTCTGATAGTCCAGCCACATATGGGATGACAATGTTTTTTCGTCTGTTGTCCTTTTCCTGATCATTATTGTGTTTTGTCGACTTCCTCACCGACTTTACAAAAGCCCAGTTAGGATATCCACATGTTTGGAGAGATTTTTCAATGTGTTTCTGTTCCTTTTCCTTCCCTTCTGTCTTTGTGGGGATGTGTTTGGCTCGCTGCTGTAAAGTTCTGATGACAAAAGTTTGTGTTCCAATGGATGGTGAGAGTCAAACAGAAGATACTGGTCTGTGTGGGTTGGTTTTCTGTAAACTTCAATGTTGAGGTTGTCCTCTCTTTCCATGTGAACCAAACAGTCCAAAAAAGGTAGCTTGTTATCATTTGCATCCTCTCTGGTGAACTTGATGTTGTTGTCGACCGAGTTAATGTGTCTGGTGAACGCGTCCACCTCCCTGGCTTGTATTTTGACCCAGGTATCATCCACATATCGGAACCAATGGTTTGGTGCTGTTCCCTCATAGGAGTTTAGGGCTCTCTGTTCCACTTCCTCCATGTAGAGGTTGGCAACAATGGGTGACACTGGGGATCCCATGGCACAGCCGTGCTTCTGTCTGTAAAAACTGTCATTGAACTTGAAATAGGTGATGGAGAGGCAGAGATCCAGCAGGGTGCAGATGTGGTCTGGGGTGAAGGTGGTCCTTTTGTCCAAATCCTTGTCTTGTAGAAGTCGTTTTTGACGGTTTCTACTGCTTCAGAAATGGGTATGCACGTGAAAAGAGAAGCCAGATCATACGAAACAAGAGTTTCTCCTGGGATCAGCTTCAAATGTTGAACTTTGTTGGCAAA
>JBBPBX010028496.1:24484-36534 GCA_038048925.1 Garcialebias charrua
CTATGCTCCAGGATTCATTCAACCTTTATTTAAACAGATAAATCACATTGAGCCTCGAAGACTCATTTACAAGTGAGATCTGTTGGACAGACAACAAAAGTGGTGAAAAAATGTCACATAGGGTTTGGAGACAAAAAAAATCCTAACACATTTTTGACCTCTGCTTGAAGGTCAGAAATGTGGTAAGGATATCAGTGATGTGTCTTGTAACGTCACAGCTCTTGTGCTTCCAGTTGCAAACACTATCCCAAGTGATGTGCATTCTGCTGGAGGTATCATCACATAACCTTGTACACACGAGAAAACACGCGTGAATGTGAGTGCTAACAAGACAAAGTATGTGTGCAACCATGCATACACCCATATGTGATTTACAACTGTGTGAGCAAAGTGCCAGTGGGCATGAACTGCAGAGAAATATTTGTGTTAGACTTACCAAAGATATTTGTGGAATGTCCTTTCTTAGCGAGGGGCTTCAGCTCGTTGTGACCCCAGCCGTATTGTCTGTAGCTGTCCCATGCGTGTTTCATCATCTACAAAATTAAGAGACCAAATAAAAAATGTATTTTTTTAATTCAACCTTTATTTAGGCAGCCCTGATGCATGCTCAGTAATAACTGTCCCCCTCTTACAATGATGTTATTGCTAGTATCACTCAGCCCTCTGTGAATAGCAAACAACCATCAGGGTGCTAACGATCCATCGTTAGGCTGATGGTCCTCCTTGATCATGTGAACAGCTGGTTTCGGCTGTCATCAGCCAACTGGTTGATCCACTGTGAGAGGGTGCTATTTATAAGACTGAGCTGAATACCGCACCTCAGACTGAGGAAGTCTTTCGGATGAAAGATGAAACGTTTCTACAATTTTTTTTGTTGCTTTGTTTTGTTTTTTCTTGAATGTCCAGAGGACCAGACTTAGCTTTTTTAGATTGATTTAGGTAGGTTAATCCGATTGAGCCTCGAGGACTCATTTACAAGAGAGACCTGTTTTCAACAAAGAATGATGACAACAATGGACAACAATAGACAATCATAAAAGAGGCATACAGATTTTTTGTTTTTAACAAGTTAAAATAAGATGTCAAAAAAGTAGCAAAAACAGCTAGATTATAAGGCAAATGTAGAAAACTAAAAACAGGAACATGTCTGCATTGGTTCTTGCCAGGAGTCCAACAGACTGTGCTTATCTGAAATGATTACAGACTTATCTCCCTGCTACGCAAAGATTTTTATTAATGAAAAGTGCATTATAAATTGAATTCATTATTATTATTATTATTACGCCACCATGCAACATGTCTTTGTCTTTATCCGTGCTGAGCTGGTAGAGATTTTTTGACTATCATAGAATGTCCTAAGACAAAATGTGATAGATTCTTTTTGAATACCAATGATTATCCAACTGTATGTTCCTTTTTTCCATATCCGATTGTTGGCGGCGCGATTTAATTATTGCGGCTTTCCGTGCGTACATCCCTCTTAGGATGGTCCATCCATCCATCCATCCATTTTCTTCCGCTTATCCGGGGTCGGGTCGCGGGGGTAGCAGCCTAAGTAGGGAGGCCCAGACTTCCCTCTCCCCAGCCACTTGGAGCAGCTCCTCTGGGGGAATCCCAAGGCGTTCCCAGGCCAGCCGAGAAACATAGTCCCTCCAGCGTATCCTGGGTCTTCCTCTGGGTCTCCTCCCGGTGGGACATGCCCGGAACACCTCACCAGGGAGGCGTCCAGGAGGCATCCTAACCAGATGCCCGAGCCACCTCAACTGGCTCCTCTCGATGTGGAGAAGCAGCGGCTCTACTCCGAGTCCCTCCCGGATGACTGAGCTTCTCACCCTATCTCTAAGGCAGTGTTTTTCAACCAGTGTGCCGCGGAACAGCAGTGTGCCGCGAGAGATTGTCTGGTGTGCCGTGTAAAATTAGTAAATTATGAAATTTTTATTAACTGGTGTAATTTCCTTACCGCGCGATAGGTGGCAGTATGGAGCATTGCGGCGCACATTAAAACAAGAGAAGTAGCGGCGCATGAACGTGACGTGTAGCAGTGAGCAAAACAAACCTTGAGGACCTTCTTAGGCCCTGTTTACACGGACACTGTGTGGGGGAAACGCAACTTTTGGGTATGTTAATTAGGTTGAAAGTTTTGCGTTGACATGGGCGAATTCTGTGGATACGACTCTCTCCCCCCCACCCCCCGTACTCATGAATTTACTGTAGTTACCATGCTGGGCCTGTAGATGGCGCTGTGATCTTTGGAACCTTCACTACTGCGCATGCGCCACCCACTGCTGCTTGAGGTAAACAGAGCACACGAGGCAGCCTGTTTTCCTCTCTGGCTAAAAGTTCAGCTACTACAAGTTGTTGTCAACAAGTTAACAACAAGGTAAAGCTGGAATTTGGATAAGAGTCAACAGATCTGACACCAAGTGGACCGCTTCATCTGCACACCAGTTGCTGACTGGACGTCTGGACCGGAACCGAGTCAACATGTCTGACTTTAGTCCGTGAGAATCAGCTGATTTACAGCAGCGCTACAAGGTAAACCATGTTCTTAATAATGTTTCCTGGTGTTTAGTTCGATCACAGAACAACCAACTGAGGTTTTATTTTTATTTTTTTCCTGCGAGGTCGAAGCTGTTCCACGAAGCGGACCGGCGGTTCGGATCTGGGTCCAGTGTCCACCAGGATGAACAACAGAGTCCGGTTAACGTGTTTTTAAAAGTGTTCAATTTAATTCTCAGTGTTTGTGACATGAGTTTGTGGTGTTGAATAAATAAATAAATTAAAAATCAACCTGGTGTCTTCATTTTCAACATGCAGCATGTTAGGCATGACGTAACGAGTCCAGATAGCTTCATTTAGCTCAGATAAATGTAAATATCTCCCACGCTAACATAAATACTGTTTATTATTGTTAAACTGTTAATATATAGCACATTTAGTATGTTATAGTGCAGCGTGACACGTGAAATGTCCGACTGCCTCGTTAACAGACAACTGGATCCAGGCAGCTGCTCTCTTCCAACACAGATGCAGGTAAGGTGTAGAATAATTAAATATGAGAATCAAAATATATTCCATCAGCTATAGTTCAGAAAGTGGTGCGTGTGTCCACTGTCCAGTCCACCGCCATTGTTAAAATGCCGGCTGTCTGCGCGTGCGTGCTGCGTGCATGTGTTCAAACAAAAGCTCCACGGGAGATGTTTACATTATCAACGGGGGGTCAGCGAAAAAGTTCCACCTTGAGAGCAGGGTCAGAAAAGTATCGGTGTCATCGAGGGGGGCCAGCAGCGTCGTGTAGGCGATAAGCAAAGTCGCAAAGAGAAAGTAGCGGTTACACTCAAAATACGCGCCGTGTAAACTGGCCCTTAAACAAACAGGCAGCGATGGAAAACTTTTTGAAAAGAAAAAATACTAAATCCGGTCTGGTCCCTGGACAAAATTCAGACCCAGATGAAGGCCCAAGTGGAAATCAGAAGAAGACAGAAACCGTGAACGTGAGACTGTACAGCGAGGCTTACATCTCTTTTGAGTCATCAATTCAGGTATGCTATGACTTTGTTAGGGACCCATACAGCTCAGCAGTTGTTGGCAGGAACATGACTTTACAGGAGCAGGAAGAACTAACTGAACTGGGAAAAAATCGTGGTTTAAAGCTGAGCTTTGCTGATCTTCCTTTAGAAAGTTTTTGGTTGACTGCTGCCAAGGAGTTCCCCTTTCTGGCAAACAAAGCTATTTTGACATTGCTCCCATTTTCCACAACATATCTGTGTGAAGTGAGCTTCTCCAGCCTAACTGCCATAAAAACTAAAAGCAGAGAGAGTCTGAGAGCTGTTGAGGAAGAGCTTCGTGTGTGTCTTTCTTCAATTCCTGCCAGAATATCAGCTTTGTGTTCATCCAAATTGTTGTGGCATTGTTCAGGTTTATTTGAAGGCATGTTAAGTGCAATTTCATCCTCTTTAATTTTAAGACCATATTGTTGTGGCATTGTTCAGGTGTATTTGAAGGCATGTTAAGTGCAATTTCATCCTCTTTAATTTTAACACCATATTGTTGTGGCACTGTTCAGGTGTATTTGAAGGCATGTTAAGTGCAATTTCATCCTCTTTAATTTTAAGACCATATTGTTGTGGCACTGTTCAGGTGTATTTGAAGGCATGTTAAGTGCAATTTCATCCTCTTTAATTTTAAGACCACAATTTGTGGCACTGTTCAGGTTTATTTCAAGGCATGTTAAGTGCAATTTCATGTTAAGTGCAATTTGAAATAAGAAATATAAAACATGATAAAAATACATTTTTGTGTTTATTTCATTCCTATTCAAGACACTTTGATAAGAATTACTATATATTTAATATAGGCAGATACAGTGTATCTATGTTTACAATTTTGGTTGGTGGTGTGCCTCGGGATTTTTTCAATGAAAACACTGTGCCTTGGCTCAAAAAAGGTTGAAAAACACTGCTCTAAGGGAGAGTCCAGCCACCCTGCGGAGAAAACTCATTTCAGCCGCTTGTATCCGAGATCTTAGGATGGTGCGCGCGCCAATTGCAACACTTTGTACCTTGGTGCAAATATGCCAATAAAGATATATTCTATTCTATTCTAGATTCTTAAAGCCACTTAAGAGAGGTCAAGGTCGAAAGCTTCAGATCTTTTAAATTTAAAGAAGTCAGGTTCCTCCCCTCCTAAGGTGAAACCATAAAACTACAAATCATACAACTTATCTAATCATAAGTCTAAACTAGAACATTTAGAAACATTTGAAGGGTGCAATTGCAGCTGCTGTCAGCGACGCACCGCATCATGTCAGGACTGAAGAGAGCTCCACATTGACTTGCACTTCTTTTGCTCATTCTTGTTTTAACTTTTTGCACCTGCACTGTACTGAGGTGTGGTATGACCACAATGTGTGGTATAGCAGAGGTGTGGTATGACCACAATGTGTGGTATAGCAGAGGTGTGGTATGACCACAATGCACTTTTATAGTTCCAGTCGTCAGTGAGTGGGGACTTTAGGACGACATTTGGGGATTGCGCAGTGGACTTTTTCCCCTGGGTCCTTTGATTACTTGGGAACCGTAAGAGGAAAACAAAGAGAGTGAAGCGAGACGGTATTTTGTGCAGGACATGCCAGACACACAACAAACCCCCTCTCCCCTCTGTCCTACTTTCATGCGTTCAGTCTCTCAGGAGTGGACTGGATAACCTGCTAGCATTGATTTATTCCAAGTGGGACACAAGGAGCTGTTGTGTCTTTGCCTTTAATGAAACATGGCTGGAGCCGTCCATCCCAGACTGTGATGTAGCTACGGACGACTTCTCTGTCTACCGGCTCGACACAACTGAGTCACATCTGTGACACCTACCATATTTTTTGGCCTATAAGTCACAGTTTTTTGCATAATTTACATGCCTTATAGCATGCGCGTAGCCAGGGGGGTTCGCTGGGTTCGAACGAACCGCCCACTTTACCTATGAAGTCCCATCTAGGGATTTTATGAGGGGCGGTTCATTTAAAATAAATGTGGACCTTAAAAGATAGACATGTCCTGGTAGCTCACTGGAAACGCATTGCACCAGTAGCTGCTCCAAACCTTATCTAGACCTAGTAGGTTCGATTCCCACATGGTATAACTTTTTTTTAGATTATTTATTAATTCCAGATTAAAAAAACACAAGAAAACTATTTACAAAACAACAAGAAATAAAACAATACATGAAATGAAAGGAAGCAGAAGAAGAAAATAATCTTATTATATCTGGCATATATAATAAGATTATTTTCTTCTTCTGCAATTATTTGTTTGCTAAAACTTATAACTGACATTATGGCACAAGGGTTCCTAAGCTTAACCGTTCCTTAATAAATTCACGAAATGGTCAAATCTGCTGGATTTAAATTGTTTCGCTTTGACGTCTTCCAAACAGTCGCGTGCACTGCGAAAATAAATTATAAATAAATCGAATTTTAGCTCAAATGTCTCATACAGGTCAGAGTTTGTAAATGAACACCAAATAATTACTTTCTGTAAGCTGAAAGAAAATCCGCCGAGTGGTTTATGAGCTATTTGCTAAATTATATACGGTAATAAAACGAGGCTAGCCGAGACACGTTTATGCCCAAAAAACATCAAATTTTATCTCAAATGTCTCATACAGGTCACAGTTTGTAAATGAATACCAAATAATTACTTTCTATAAGCTGAAAGAAAATCTGCGGTGTGGTTTATGAGTTATTTAGACCAATAGTACCAGGAAAATAACCCGAAGCTAACGTGACACGTTTATGCCCATAAAACATTGAATTTTATCTCAAATGTCTCATACAGATCACAGTTTGTAAATGACCACCAAGTAATTACGTTCTGTAAGGTTGATAAAAATCTGTCCTGTAGATCACGGAAACCTGGCAGAAAGCTGGAGACAACAGCTGCTTCTCTGAACTCCTCCCACCTGGCTTCTCTTATCTGAGCGCTCCGCGTGGATCTGGAAGAGGGGGGGGCCTGGCTGCAGTTTTCAATGAGGCGTTCAAGTACCGTTTGTTGCCTCAGAAAAATTACTCCAGTTTTGAAAGCATGATTTTTGTGCTGGAATCTGCAAAACCTATTCTGTGTGGCCTCTTTTATCGGTCTCCTCAATACAACAAAAACTTTCTCAGTGAGTTTTCAGAACTACTGGCTGACCTAATGCCAAAGTTTGACTCTTGGCTTTTCTGTGGGGACTTCAACGTGCACACCTGCTGCCCAAGTAATCAGCTTGGATGTGAGTTTCAGGACCTCCTGGACTCTTTCAACCTGTCACAGTCGGTCTCGGGGGCCACACACAGTCAGGGTCATACACTCGATTTAATTATCTCCCACGGCCTCCAAATACCTGCTGTGGAGATCCTGGACACCTGTATTTCAGACCATTTTCCCATATTATTCGAATTTTTCACCTCTCCTGCACCGAAAGCTATTCTCCCAGCACGTTTCTCCCGCTGCATCACCCCATTAACTCCAAGTCAGTTCACTGATGCCTTTAAGAGCACTGAATTTTGCTCTGCTGTCAGCCTGGACCCATCTCTACATCCTGAGGACTTCATCAGCTCCTTCCATCACACCTGCACAACGATCTTGGACTCCATCGCTCCTCTCAAACAGGCATCTTCAAAGAACAAACCTTCACCATGGCTCAACGAAACGACGCGAGCTCTTCGACAACGTTGCAGAAAAGCAGAACGAAAATGGAAGCGCGACCGGCTTCATGTATCTCAAGGAATACTGAGAGACTGTCTCTGTGAGTATCATAATGCTGTGAAACAGGCCAAGTCACAGTACCTCTCCAATTTAATCTCCACCAGCTCCAACCGGCCGAGGACGCTTTTCAGCACACTCCAGTCTGTCATCAACCCATCTGTCAATGTTCTGAAAACTGCCACACAGTCTACCTGCGATGACTTTCAGAGCTATTTTGTCAACAAAATAGACTCTATCAGACAGAACATTGTCAGTTCATCCAACACCATCCAGTCATGTACCTCTGCAATAACCACAGCTGTTTTTGACCAATTTGACCTGGTTTCACTCCCTCACCTCACCAAGGTGGTTCAGCAGATGAAACCAACTAACTGTTCTCTGGACATCATTCCCTCTAAAATGTTCAAACAGTCCTTTGATGTAATTGGTCCTTGTGTTTTGTCATTTATTAACAGCTGTCTATCTTCAGGTTTTGTGCCATCTGCTTTCAAACATGCTGTGGTCAGGCCTCTTCTCAAAAAACCAGGCCTAGATCCTACAGCTCTCTCTAATTTCAGACCAGTTTCACATCTGTCATTTCTATCAAAGGTCCTAGAAAAGATTGTTTTTATTCAACTTCAATCTTTTCTAGAACTCAACAACCTGTTTGAAAAATTTCAGTCAGGTTTTCGAGCTCGTCACAGCACTGAATCAGCACTGCTCAAAGTACAGAATGACATTCTTCTGTTCCTGGATGCAAAAAACCCTGCTCTGCTGGTGATGTTAGACCTCTCAGCAGCTTTTGACACCGTCGACCATCAGGTACTAATCAAAGTCAAAGTCAAAGTCAACTTTATTGTCAGATCTGCAATATGTACTGTACAGGACATACACAGGACCGAAATTGCGTTTCTCTCAGTCCCTCGGTGCAACAGTAAACATCTAAACATTGAAACACTGAAACATATAATAATAGACATAAGCATAAAATAGTAAAACTAACACTGTCCTGAGTTTTTTGCATAGTGGTATAAGAGTATGAAAATTTACACCAACTCTAAAACTAAAACATTAAACATTTAATGAACATAATACTGTCCTGAGTTTTTGCATACTAGTATAAAAAAAAGAGTATAAAAAGTATAACTAAAATAAACTAAAGGTTTCTAGCATTGACATTTGCAAAGTGGCAAAGCAGCGTATGAGTTAATGTATACAGTATATGTATGAGGTAGTAGTTGATGTTGTTATAGAGGCAAAAAGTGGCATATGCAGTAAGGCACATTGGGCATCCCTAAATAAGACCGTTCAGAGCACACTGTATATGTACCAGCAGTGGTGTAGATATTAGAGTAGTGTAAATGTAAACAGTAGTAATTACATGTAAGCAGTAGTAATAAAAGTAAACAGTATTAATAAATGTAAACAGAGAATGTAAACAGTATTATGATTATAGGCAGTGATGTAATACAAACATTAGTGCAAGTATGAGAAGTAGTGCAAACTGTATGAGCACATGACCGAGAGTTTAGTAAATAACCCGTTTGATGACACAGAGTCCAGTGTTAAAAACTTTGTGTTGTGTGGTAATGTGTGAGAAAGTTTTAGTGTTAAGGCAGTTCAAATGGGAGGGGGGGCAGAGCAGGCAGAGTGTTTAGCATTCTGACTGCCTGATGAACAGAGCTGTCTCTCAGTCTGCTGGTTCGAGCCTGGAGACTCCTCAGTCTCCTCCCTGATGGCAGCAGTCTAAAGCGGCTGTGTAGTGGGTGTGTGGGATCACCTGCCATGCAGTGGGCTTTCCGAGTGAGGCGTTTGCTGTGTAAGTCCTGCAGTGAGGGCAAGGAGGTGCCCACGATCTTCTCAGCTGCTCTCACAACGCGCTGGAGGCTCTTGCGGCAGGATGCAGTACATGCAGTACTGCACAGTAATCAACCACTTGTCTCAGCAGGTTGGCCTCCAGGGAGCTGTGCTTGAGTGGTTCAAATCTTACCTGTCTGGGAGAACTTTTTCTGTCATGATAGGCGATCTGTCCTCCTCTTCATCAACCCCTCTGACCTCTGGCGTACCACAGGGATCTATTCTAGGGCCAGTCCTCTTCTCTCTTTACATGCTGCCATTAGGATCAATCATTGCACGTCATAACCTGTCTTTTCACATGTATGCAGACGATTTACAAATCTATCTGCCAGTCACTCCCAACCCCTCACTCAGTTCAAACACTCTTGTCAACTGCTTAAATGACATTAAGCACTGGCTCTCTCAAAACTTCCTCCACCTAAACACAGATAAAACTGAATGCATTTTATTTGGTGCACCTGGTGACACCAGCAACATCCTTCCCAGTCCCAGTGTTGGTTTTCCCCTCCCCCATTTCAACCCGGTGGTCAGAAATCTTGGAGTGCAGCTTGACTCTGTAATGGACCTACCCAGGGTCAAACTAAGGTTTTGAACTGTCCAGTGATGACCTTTACTGACCTCTCAGTAAAGCAAGACATTTACTACAAAATCATTCATTTAGCTGCAATCTGATAAATATAGTCACCAAAAGAGACTATTTCTATCTTTGATTTTAGGCTGATGTGATCAAAAGAATAACTTTTGTCATTTTCATGATGTGTGCTTTTAAGCTGTGTTATTCTGTAAGAGTTTAAACTGTGTTCACTGCTGTGTCAAAGGTGCAGTCTCGGGTCACAGAGACCGGACGGTTTTGTTTAGAAACTCAGAGGACAGTAATCCGTGTTTTTCATGAAAGGGCTCCAGCTTGCTGTGCCTTTCCCTAAACAAATCTCTCTCTGCTCTGGCTGTAACCTTGGGTCTGATAAGGCAAGTTCACTCCTCTCTTTGTTCCTGCTTTTTAAGTTCTAACTGTGCGAGAACGCTTCAGAGTTTCTGGGAGCTTCGAAAGATGATGTGAACCTTCCAAAGAGCTGAATGACCACAAGTCACGCGCTAAGGACTCGTCATCCAGCTGGGACTGATAACATGTTGTTATGGGTCCACTTCGAACAAGCGTAAGCTCAAGAACTTTGTTTATTCCTTCCTGGAATAAGTTTATCTTGAAGTCAGAGGCCTGAAGCTGACATATTCTCTGATGACCAAGCGAAAACCAGGAGACGTTGGAAAACGTAAACCAGAACCCTGCTTGAAGGTATTGTACTGGTTCCCACAAGGACCCGTGCATCTGAAAAGCTACAAGGTCTTCCCTCTTACCGGGCCGTCGTCAAAAGGTAAAGAGCTGTTTACAAAACGTACCTGGATTTTAGCAGAAGTCGGAGGAGAAGTGTCACTCTGGTATCATGCTCACGATAATTTCTTCTTAAATCTTTCCTCCTACTCTTTCCCCTCTCTATCTAAGCTGGAAACTATAATTAAGCTGAAGAGCCCACAGACTAAATATGTTAACATCCAATATTGAAGTCTGTTGTGTTAAATTTAAGTGTGCTGACGTATTAATTTGAAAGAAAGTGAAATCATGTCAATCAAGTGTAATGGTGTTAATTTAGTTGATTCATTTTAAATAAATGATAGTGTCTCTTTGACATATCAAACTAAGTCAATGTCCATTGTCACTTAATGGCTCTGTTTATTTATCCATCATAAAGATCACAGAAATATTGGGTAAACTGAAAAAGAACAGAATCCGTGAATTTACTATTCAATCTGAATAAGTAAATTAATTAAGGTAAAGAGGTCAGTATTAATATTGACCTCCTCATAATTCTTACATCTGGTGGCCCTCGTACGTGGTTCTGAAAGTTTATTGATATATCTGTGATCTCTCATGAACTTGAAACGTTATGTTGGCATGATTATTCCAATTTTTGGTCTCTGAAGGTGATAATTTTTGGCTGAGGTGTTCAAGACAGGCAGATTCTGCATTGTTTTTATCATTTGAAGCTGAGAGATTGTTATTGTTCAACTCCTTAACACGCTGTTGGAAGCTTTTAGGTGAGGTTTTTGTCAGCCCGTGGTCTGTGGGGGTACTGGTCCTGTTCGGTCCAGTTCACACAGACTCCTGTACAAAGCTTTGTTTGACCGCCGAGTCAAAAGCCTGAAAGCTACTTTAACATCTACAAGATTGCTGTGTGTGGTATTTTTGCAAGTTAGAGCAGGTCGAAAAAGCATATTACTGTTAGAACGTGTCGGCTGGGTTCTGTCAGACCCGTTTCCTGCTCCATTGAAAAGTGGACCGGAACCGACCTTGAAGTGGCTCCGAGCGAGTCCGTGTTTGTTCTGCAGCTGAAGTGCTGGGTTACTGAATGTAGCTAAGTCGTGCCTGTTTTAATTGTGATTGCCACGTTTCAGAATTTTGGGAAGTTTATTTAAAGCGTTTGAGTTGTTTAAGAGTCTAGAGTTGCGTGCTAAGCTAACGTTACATAGACGTGTCCTACACGTTGTTTATGAGCTGTGATTGGATGAACGAGAGCTGTGAGCTGTCAATCACTCGTGGCGAGCGCTGATTCGCTGTAGTGGGAACGCACGCCGTTGCGACCAACCCACTTTGTCGTCATTTCCGGCACTGCCGTGGTCGGAGGTAAGAACTTCATTCACCATGAACGCTTGGGAATGAACTACAAACGCTGTGATTGATTGGTTGACGTCACGTATCTGTTTAGCGAGCTCCGCCTCGCTCAACAGCAGTGGAGCTGGTGACGCGCTGCGTCGACCCGCCTATTTGTGTCGTCATTTCCTGGTGCATTGCGGGTGACAAGCAGTTCACACGCTGACAGAACAAACTGAGTTTCACTGAGAGTTTAAACATTCATTTAAAGCCATCTAAACTGTCTAACAACATAGATTTGTCTCTGACAAGAACGTGGTTCGAGCGTTTAT
>JBBPBX010028497.1:0-36533 GCA_038048925.1 Garcialebias charrua
TCAATTGATTAAAAAATTTAATCAGATTAATCACACTCTAGGGCTGTGATTAATCTAATTAATCACTATGCTTCATTTTGTAAGCTTGAAATGTAAATATGCAGGTTCTATTTCATCCCTCCTGACCGCCAGGGGCGGTGCTTCAAGCACGAATTAGCATTCTTGCACATGCGCAAGTCGAGTACAAATGACAACAATGTCACCCCATGACCTGCCGGGGACCCGCGTGACTCTATATACCGTATTTTCCGATGTATAGGTCGCACCTTTTTATGTTTTTTTTCAAGGCCTGCGACCTATACACCGGTGCGACCTATTTATGGAATTTTTTTCCATATTTTTAGACCATTTTTTGGCTCAATTATGACCATTTTTCACTTTGGCAGAAAATGGTGAAGTACCACTTTCGGCCGCTAGGGGCGCAGTGCAGTACCAGTTTCGGCCGCCAGGGCACACTTCCAGAGGAGTACACCAACCGTTTCCAGCTCATGTGTTCGAAAAAAAGCTCCTCTGCTCGGACTGACTGTCGGCCTCCTGGTCTGGAGG
This sequence comes from Garcialebias charrua, assembly GCA_038048925.1. Taxonomy (NCBI): domain Eukaryota; kingdom Metazoa; phylum Chordata; class Actinopteri; order Cyprinodontiformes; family Rivulidae; genus Garcialebias; species Garcialebias charrua. Next base: position 547 of record JBBPBX010028497.1, read on the forward strand.
TAACTTCTTTTAGCTCTATGTTTCTTAGCTGTTTTTTAGCAGGATAAGTCAAGAACCACTCAGCAGATTTTTCTGAAACTTACAGAATGTAATCACTGTATGGACGTTTATAAGTGAGTAGCTTTATTAGATGTTTGAGATAAAAAAACAGATATTTTATTAGCATTAGCTTCAGTTAGCTTCTGTTTTTAGCATTGGTTTTATTTCTGTTTGCGTTATAAATAGCTTCGGAACCAATCGGTGTATATTTTTTCTGCTTACAGAGTGTAATTATATGAGCTTTAATGTACTTAACTATGGCCTGGAGGAAACATTTGATATAAAATTCGATTTTTTATTCGTGTTTTGAGAGACAAACTCGTCTCGGTTAGCATTCGTTTAATTTCTGTTTACGTTATAAAAAGCTTCAAAACCAATCGGTGTATATTTTTTCTGCTTACAGAGTGTAATTATATGAGCTTTAATGTACTTAACTATGGCCTGGAGGAAACATTTGATATAAAATTCAATTTTTTATTCGTGTTTTGAGAGACGGACTCGTCTCGGTTATCATTCGTTTTATTTCTGTTTACGTTATAAATAATAATAATAATAATGAATTCAATTTATAACGCACTTTTCATTAATGAAAATCTCAAAGTGCTACAAGGTGCAACAGAATTAAATGTCAATAAAACAAGTAATAAAACAAGTAAAATCAATAACAGTATCAACTAAGATCAAAAGTAGAATCATGAGGAGGTAGAGTATGCTCGGTTGAAAAGAAAGGTCTTCAAGCCGCTCTTAAAGTCAACCACAGACTGTGGGGCTCTCAGACAGTCAGGAAGAGAGTTCCACAGGCGGGGGGCAGCCACACTGAAAGCCCGGTCTCCCATGGTCCTTAATTTGGTTCTCGGAACGTGAAGGAGATTACTGTTCTGTGACCGCAGCGACCGGGTGGATGAGTATGGAATAAGAATATCCTTCAGATAATCTGGTGAAGCTCCATGTAAGCATTGATGTGTAATGAGAGCAGTTTTGTACTGAATTCTGTATAGCTTCGAAACCAATCGGTGTATATTTTTTCTGCTTACAGAGTGTAATTATATGAGCTTTAATGTACTTAACTATGGCCTGGAGGAAACATTTGATATAAAATTCAATTTTTTATTCGTGTTTTGAGAGACGGACTCGTCTCGGTTAGCATTCGTTTTATTTCTGTTTACGTTATAAATAGCTTCGAAACCAATCGGTGTATACTTTTTCTGCTTACAGAGTGTAATTATATGAGCTTTAATGTACTTAACTATGGCCTGGAGGAAACATTTAATATAAAATTTGATTTTTTTATTCGTGTTTTGAGAGACGGACTCGTCTCGGTTAGCATTTGTTTTATTTCCGTGTATATTTTAGCAAATAGCTAATAAACCACTCGGCTAATAAACCACTAACCCTTGTGCTATAATGGCAGCTATAATTTTTAGCAAACAAATAATTGTTTTTACCGTGTTAATCTTCTTAAAAGCCTTGCTGTGCGCTCCTGTGGCAGATATTAGCAGCAGAGCTAAACACTCGGTCCATATTGCCGGGTTGTCTCAGCGGTGACGCGTCACGTCAGCGGTGGATGACGCGTTACGTCGGCGGTGACGTAGGTGCGACCTATACACCGGTGCGACCTATTTCAAGATTTTTCCAATTTTTTGGCAATAATTGGACAATGCAACCTATACACCGGAAAATACGGTAGGCACGTCACATCCGGGACCCAGTCCCTCAATCTTCTCGCAAAGCAAGGATTCCAAGGGACTAAGCACCCTGGCGGTCATCCGGGATTCATAGAACCGTAGTTACAGTAGTAACTTTCGTTTTGTCATGATCAATGGCCCCCACTGGCCCCCCATCTGCACAACTTCCGTATTTACAAAATAAAATCACCAAGGGCGGACTAATCCTAGCTCTATACGGATTTATTTGTACAAAAATGCTGTCAAACTATCATTTATGACTACGCCTACAAACGCAATACAAGAAATAAATAAATAAAAAAGTATTTTATTCTGAAATGTAATACATCACTTCCTGTTGCTCAAACCATGTCCTGTAGCTCATTTACGAGAGAAGATCAAGGCAGCAGTCTCTACAGTTGTTCTCCTTCTTCCACCAAATGAATTGTTTTGTTCTGACTTACTTGTTTATCACTTGATTTATTGCGCAATCTCGCAATTCCCGCGCATGCGTCTCGGAGCGGCGCATCCAGGCGGACCTGAGCGGAGCGGAGGTAGTGGAAATTGGACTCGCTCAGCTGCGACCTGCGGAGCGGGGCGGAGCCGGACCGCATGTAGTGTAAATTTGGCGTAAGTAACGTTAGTTTGATCGTTGTGTTGTTGCTACCTGTTAGCGGCTAACGTTAGCCTATTAGCAACGCAATCTTTTTTTTGTATACTCACGTTATAGAAACAGCTTTTCCACACTTAAACAAAACGGCTCATATTTTGTGATCATTCTACTAACATGCTGCTCTTCTCAGTTTGTAGCGAAAAACAGGACACAGGTGAAGTCGTTGTCAGGGCTCTGTGTCAGGTCCATGAAGAAAGCTGAAAAACCTCACAGTTTGTGTAGGGTGAAGCTAGGATTGTTCAGATGACAGTTTTAAGATTGTTGGTTCAGTAACCCCACGTTCCTATTATTAATGTGGAGTTAGCTAAGATGGTAATTAATTATTAATTAAAATTAGGATGGAATTGGCTACACTTTAGGAATATGTAAACAGTTGAGTTTGGCCTTGCTTGTCTCCAGTGGATTATTTGCTGCATGCATTGTTCTTCTTTTATGGTTGTTATGTGTTACTTTTAACCCAGTGTTAATTTGGTAATTCATGCATATTAGTTTTACTTTAATCTAAAGAATACACTCAAGTCTTTCTTCTTCTGAAGGCTAGAAGTTACTCTCTGATTTAAGGGGGGTAAACATTTGTGCTCAGAACAGTTTTCAGTTTAAAAAAAAAATACAAACCTTCAAAGTGTGTCAGTGTGAGTCAATCTAGTACAACACGTTATTTATTCAGCTACATGTTTACATTCTTGGTCTAATTATTTTGACCTCGTGTGTTTTTATGCAGCTCTCAGAAACAAAAGTCTTCACACCCTCATGTGCACCTGCTGCTGAGAACCATATCACACCTGGGCAAAGGTAATGGCCCTCATGCAAGAACCGTTCGTACGCACAGATTTGTTCTTAAACTGTGCGTACGAGTGATTTAGGATCATTTGTGGCATTCAACAATGTTTTCGTATCCTAAGATTTTTTACAGATACGAACAAAATTTACGTGTGTAGTAGTAGTAGTAGTAGTTTCTTTATTTCAGATACAATACAAGATCCATATATGTATATAAAAAGAATAAAACATAAAAGATTAAAAAGCTTTCCTATAAAAAATAAAATAAGAATAAAAGACTAAAAAGCTTTCCTATAGAGGCTCATCCGCCAATGATGACGTGTGGTCCAGACCTGTCGTATATTTTACGAGCAGACAGTCTGCTGTTATCCAGACGGAATTTCTTCACTAATAACTTCATATTTCGTTATTTAGAAAATATTTAGAGTTTAAAATAATCACGCACCACAATTGTTTTTGACAATTTTCTGTTTGAAGTCGAATTATAATTTTAAATGTAATAATGACTAACGGATTAAAGTATTTAAATTAAAATAAATGTGTTATCAATGCCGTTTTCTAACACTACAATATTAATATGAAGATCTCAAACTAAAACCAAATTAAATTATGAATTAATTTAAGTTTAATTTGTCTCGGTAACGCAGACTTTACCTTGACCTCCTCCTGTTGCAGTCATAGATCTCAGATAGCTCAAAGAGATGAGCGTTGCGTCGCAGTTCCGAACCTTATGGGTTCAATTCCCACATGGGACGTTTTTTTCTTCTTCTTTTAATTCATTCCAGATTTAAAAAACACAAGAAAACTATTTACAATACAACAAGAAATAAAGCATAAAGTCTTTTTAATCTGGAATGAATAAATAATCTAAAGAAAGAAGGGGAAAAAAATAGTCATACCCTGTGGGAATCGAACCCACGAGGTCTAGATAAGGTTAGGAGCACCTAACGGAGCAATGCGTTAGCCAGTGAGCCACCAGGACGTGCGTATATTTTAAGGTCCACATTTATTATAAACAAACATTCTTTGGCTTTAGCTGGACATTTAATCCCATGAGTGACGCTGCTAATAAGGACAGATTTTCTTTTCTCGATCAAGGAGAGCAGAACTTCAATCTCCGCACCTGTACAGTTCTTTTTTATTTTTCGCTGTCATTTTATGAACGGACCGTTCTGCTCTCTGAGGCAGGAAACGTAGCCTTATATGGTGTTTTGAGGGGTGGGAATTATGTAAATAACCTCTCCGCGTGCACGCGCAGGTGAATAGAACAGGTGGAATTCATCATACGTACGCAGCTCATTTACACACTTTTCCTGAGGATAGAAGAGTTTGTTGAATCTGACGTGGCATGTTCGTACGAACGCTTCGTACGAACAAAAGTAAGAGAAATTTAGGATAAAAATACGAACATGTTCTTGCATGAGGCCCAATGTTTTCGCCATAGAGACTTGATTTTACTTCATTTTTTATTGATTTTACTTCATTTTTTTATTGATTTTACCTGTTTAACTTGTCATTTTATTGTATTTTAAATTGAGTTTTTAGTTCATTGTGTGTTAGTTTTGTAGCTCTGTTTTTATGCTTTCTTTTATCTTGTTTGTAACTGATGTTCAGCACTTTGTTTCAGCTGTGGTTGTATTAAAGCGCTTTATAAATAAAGCTGATGATGATAAAGTGAAAGTATACTGACATGTAAATACTGTACACACTAATCTAGGTTCTGCAGGCTCTGTGCTGCACAACATTCATATTTGGTTCTGGGATCATTTTTTAATAAACTTTAATGGCTGTTTTGTGTTAGTCTGGACCTCGCCTCTTTGCTGCAAAGCCTGGTGTTGGAGGAGGAGAACCACCTTCCTCCACTTCCACAGAGAGTCTGGTCTTCACCAACTCCCACCATAATCAGCAGCCGCCCCCGAGCTGCAGCACAAGATTTTGATGGCCGCTACAGTGACACACAAGTTATCCTGGACTGTACAGAACTACGGTGTCAAACACCTTTGGTCAGGAAATGTAGATATAAAGTTTGACAGAAAAGCTGATGGCACAGTGTTGAAGAAAAAGAAAATGCTGTAATTTACTTATGTTGACATTGTCTTACATTTGTAAGTAGATATTCTTGATGGAAATATGTTGTACTGTTTTGTTTGGAGGTAAGTGCAGTACCTAAACATTTTATTGACCACTGTATTTTGGTATGTGGATATCTTTTAAATTAATTTTGTTATGTGAGAATGTTAACCAATTGTACCTATGTAAAATAAAAATAAACTTTTTTGAGAGTTCCAACTTTGAAAAACCTTGTTTATTTGATGAGTGTCAAAAGTAGGGTAAAGTTAACAATCAAATGCCTTAAATGAAAATTACAGATATATTATCCATTCAATTGGATATTTTTTTTAAAATTATTGTTAGTCTTGTTTTATAGCCACAGTAACAACAAGGCAATATCCTCTGTATTTCAATATTTGAACACTTTAATTGTGAAATAGAAGGTCAAGATGTTACAGGTAAGAAATCATATGCTAAAAACCTTTAAAATAAAACTTTTATGGATTTATGGAATCTGCTACCAAGTAGGGAAACAGATTAATCAGGGCTGAAATTTTTACAAAAAATCTTGTAATTGATTTGACTGATAAGTTATTTAGCACCAGCAGCAGCCAGAACCAGGCCAGCCTGTGCTGGCGAGCTGATGTGTTGGGGCGCAGACGACGCTTGTTGTTGACATGGAGGACTAAGCTGACGTGCCAGAGGCAAAGAGGGGCCGGAGTGTCTCTGAACCAGCTGGCTCAGCAGAAGAGAAGGCTCTGGCTGCAGGCCAAACTCACCTGCAAACACACACACACAATAATTAAATGTATATCACGCACATATATTCAAACAAGACTGCACAGATACGGATAAACTTACGGCTAAACTGTGACGACAGAGAGGTGGTGTTAAATTCAGAAGCCTTCATGTCCCAGCTGGAGGAGGATGGTGGAGGTAAAGGTGCTCCCAAACCTGTCAGTCGACCAATGGAGGTGTTGCTTCCTTGGGTGCTAACAGGAGGAGCAGTCTGGGAGTGAAGACTTTAGGGCCAGTTTACACGGCGCGTATTTTGAGTGTAACCGCTACTTTCTCTTTGCGACTTTGCTTATCACCTACACGACGCTGCTGGCCCCCCTCTTTGACTCCGATACTTTCCTGATCCTGCTCTCAAGGTGGAACTTTTTCGCTGACCCCCCGTTGATAATGTAAACATCTCCCGTGGAGCTTTTGTGTCAACCACATGCGCGCAGCCCGCATGCGCGGACAGTCTAGGGCAGGCTGACATTTCACGTGTCACGCTGCAAAATATAACAGTTTAACAATAATAAACAGTATTTATGTTGGCGTGGGAGATGTATAAATTTATCTGAACTACAGTATCTATCTGGACTCGTTACATTTTTTAAACAGTGCGTAACGTGCTGTGAAAATGAAGACACCAGGTTTATTTTTTATTTATTTATTTATTCAGCACCACAAAGTTTACAACACAAACACTGAGAATTAAACTGAACACACTATTAAAACACGTGAACCGAACTGTAACTACGTTAATGAACTGGACTCTTGCTGTGTGTTCATCTGGACCCATCAGAACCTCAGAACCATCAGCCTGTTGGAACGACAGCTTCTCCACCTGGCAGAAATAAATAAATAAAAATATAAAAACTCCGTTGTTGTGTGATCAAAGTAAACCAGGGTATATGCAGAAATTCTAGAGTTGAATTTAATACCTTTTAATACCTTTTTAATACCATCAAAATATTTTTTAATACCATCATGGCACCGAGCTGTAACCGTAGCGGCAACCTGTTGTACTTCAGTTTAGAGCAACTAATTGTAAAGTGATAGATTACTGTCATTTTCTTCCTAAACTTTGGTAGTAAATGTAGTTTTATAACAATTACTGGATACATCAATTTGCTTCTTGCCTCAATAAAAGCACTGACCTACTTGTTATTTAAATCTAACCCAAGAGAAAAAGTTTAATTGTTCCCACACATAACATATCTCTAATGGCAAACAAAAACTGTAAACTTGAAAACAGAACAGTTTAGTTAAAATAATTCAACACTGAACACATGCATAATTCAAAAAGAGAGGTAGAAAAATAATAACTACTGTATTTTTCATCCTGTAAGTTGCAGTTTTTTGCATAATTTACATGCCTTGCAACTTATAGGACGAAGTGACATATTTATAGATTTTTTTCCCCATATTTATAAACCATAACACTGAAATATGACCGTTTCATTCATTCTGACTGAAAAAAAAAAAAAACTTCATATCTATTGTAGTAATAGTATGGCATGCTGTTGTATCATGTAATAGGAAAACGTGCCTATAATGACAAATTTAAAAAAGTTCAAGACAAAAACAACTGGACTTTATTTATTATACTATTTATTATACTATTATACTATACTTTATTGTTTTTTATTGCACTTTTTAGAATTCACCATGTCCTGGATGACTGAGAATCTTCACTAGCTATTAATGACTCAATCGGCCTGCCATACTCTCCCCACCTCTCTGCTTGAACCTTCAATCCAGCAGCAAGCTGCACCACGGTGGCGAAATGCAGCTAATTTGACCATTAAAGTGCATTTATTAAGAAAATGACAGACAGAAAAACACCTCTGCTATAATTTCGAGCTAACAAATAATTGTTTAGGTAATTTTCTTGTTAAATGTCGGCGAAACGAGCCGCGCTCCTTTTTCCTGTTTGTCACCGCTGAGCGATCACGGAGCACACAGGCACTGAGGCAGCGACACTTTTTAAAAAAAAATAAAGCCGATTTAACCATTAAAGTACATTTATTAAGAAAACGTTAGACTGAGACACCCCTTTTGCTATAATTTCGAGCTAACAAACAATTGTTTAGGTACATTTCTTGTTAAATGTCGGAGGATAAAGCCGTGATCCTTTCCTGTTTCTTTTTACAGACATGATACCAGCTGTAGGTGCGCGCGCACACTGACTGACGATATGACGTCTTTGTTTTAGCTAAGGTCCTACTTGGAACATAAAATTAGAAAAGATAAATAAATTCACAGACCTTTTTTTAGACGACAGAACAAGAAAAATATAGTTGTGTAGGTTTTAAAAAAATTAATACCTCGTCAGATGACGTTTATTACTTTTTAATACTTTTTAATGGCCTTAATTTGTGTTAATTTCATTTACTACCTTTTAATACCTTTTACAACCCCGCGGATACCCTGTAAACACAAGCAAACATTATATTAAGAACGTTGATTTACCTGCTGTAAGTCAGCTGTTTATCACGGAGGAAAGTCAGACCTCATCGGCACTCGGTTCTGGTCCACAGTCCACTCAGTGTCTGGTGTGCAGCTTGTTAGATGAAGCAGTCCCGCTTGGTGTCAAATCTGTCGACTCTTATCCAAAATCCAGCTTTAACTTATTGTTAACTTGTTGTTAGCTCAATTTTAGCACAAAAGAAAGTAGCAGACTGCCAGCAGAGTGAGGCAGCACGCATGCGCAGTGGGTGAAGGTTCAGCAGCACGCATGCGCAGTGGGTGTAAGGGGGGGGCATGAGGGAGGGGGGAGATTCGAGCAGATCCGTGTCAGATCCGTGTCAACGCAAAACTTTTAAACTAATTAACATGCCCATAAGTTCCGTTTCCCCCACACAGTGTCCGTGTAAACAGGGCCGAAGTTTCTGAGAGCTGCATGAAAACACACAAGGTCAAAATAATTAAACCAAGAATATAAACATGTAGCTGAATAAATAACGTGTTGTACTAGATTGACTCACACTGACATCCTTTGAAGGTTTGTATTTTTTTTTAAATAAACTGAAAACTGTTTTGAGCACAAATGTTTACCCCCCTTAAATCAGAGAGTAACTTCTAGCCTTCAGAAGAAGAAGGGCTGTGAGTGTATTCTTTAGATTAAAGTAAAACTAATATGCATGAATTACCAAATTAACACTGGGTTAAAAGTAACACATAACAACCATAAAAGAAGAACAATGCATGCAGCAAATAATCCACTGGAGACAAGCAAGGCCAAAGTCAACTGTTTACACATTCCTAAAGTGTAGCCAATTCCATCCTAATTTTATTTAATAATTAATTACTGTATTTTCCGGATTATTGGTCGCACCGGAATATAGGTCGCAGTGTCCAATTATTGCCAAAAAATTGGAAAAATCCATAAATTGGTCGCACCGGAATATAGGTCGCACTACGTCACCGCCGACGTAACGCGTCATCCACCGCTGACGCGCCGCGTGACCGCTGAGACAACCCGACAATATGGACCGAGTGTTTAGCTATGCTGCTAATGTCTGCCAGAAGCTAACAGAAGCTAAACACGAGACGAGTCCGTCTCTGAAAACACGAATAAAAAATCGAATCTCATCTCAAATGTTTTCTCCAGGACATAGTTAAGTACATTGGACCCTTATAATTACTCTGTAAGCAGAAATAAATATACACGAGTGTTTAGCTCTGCTGCTAATGTCTGCCAGAAGCTAACAGAAGCTAAACACGAGACGAGTCCGTCTCTGAAAACACGAATAAAAAATCGAATCTCATCTCAAATGTTTTCTCCAGGACATAGTTAAGTACATTGGACCCTTATAATTACTCTGTAAGCAGAAATAAATATACACGAGTGTTTAGCTCTGCTGCTAATGTCTGCCAGAAGCTAACAGAAGCTAAACACGAGACGAGTCCGTCTCTGAAAACACGAATAAAAAATCGAATCTCATCTCAAATGTTTTCTCCAGGACATAGTTAAGTACATTGGACCCTTATAATTACTCTGTAAGCAGAAATAAATATACACCGAGTGGTTTTGAAGCTATTAACAGAAGTAACACCGATAAAAAACTAATGCCAACACGAGACGAGTCCGCCTCTGACACTAATATAAAATCGAATTTTATGTCAAATGTTTGCTATAGACCATCGTTACGTACATTCATGTCTTATAATTTAAACTCTGTAAGCATAAAAAATATACACCGAGTGGTTTTTAAGCTATTTATGACGTTAACAGAAGTAACACAGATAAAAAACTAATGCCAAGACGAGACCAGTCCGCTTCTGACACTAATATAAAATCGAATTTTATGTCAAATGTTTGCTATAGACCATCGTTACGTACATTCATGTCTTGTAATTTAAACTCTGTAAGCATAAAAAATATACACCGAGTGGTTTTGAAGCTATTTCTAACATACCGGTAAACAGAACGACAGCCACGAGCTAACAAAAAGCTAAGCTAAAAGATCGGTTTTTTTTTTCTCAAACATCTAATAAAGCTACCGGTACTCACTTGTAAACGTCCACACTGTGATTCCATTCTGTAAGTTTCAGAAAAATCCGCTGAGTGGTTCTTGACTTATCTTGCAAAATAAACCAGCTAAGAAACACAGCTAACAGCTACATCCAGGCCAGCAGGCACACAGTCAGTCCGAGCACAGGAGCTTATTTTGGGACACATGCAGCTGGAAACGGTCTTCTTCTTCTTCTTGGGTCGGTGTACTCCTCTGGAAGTGGTAATGCACAGCGCCACAGCGTCCCTAGTGGCCAAAAGTGGTAATGCACAATTTTTCTGGCAAAGTGAAAAAGGCTGATATCTGAGTCAAAAATTGGTCTAAAAATATGAAAAAAAATCCATAAATAGGTCGCATCGGATTATAAGTCGCAGGCCTTGAAAAAACCATAAAAAGGTGCGACCTATAATCCGAAAAATACGGTACCATCTTAGCTAACTCCACATTAATATTAGGAACGTGGGGTTACTGAACCAACAATCCTAGCTTCACCCTGCACAAACTGTGAGGTTTTTCAGCTTTCTTCATGGACCTGACACAGAGCCCTGACAACGACTTCACCTGTGTCCTGTTTTTTGCTACAAACTGAGAAGAGCAGCACGTTAGTAGAATGATCACAAAATATGAGTCGTTTTGTTTAAGTGTGGAAAAGCTGTTTCTATAACATGAGTATACAAAAAAAAGATTGCGTTGCTAATAGGCTAACGTTAGCCGCTAACAGGTAGCAACAACACAACGATCAAACTAACGTTATTTGGATTAATAAAAATAAAAAAATCACACTGAAAAGCAGGAATGTTTAGATACAAACCTAATCTGTGAAGCAGAACTTCTGGGTTGAAAGCAGCATCTTGGGTTTCGTTGTGTTGCAGTTTGTCCTTTAAACGACATTGTTCCTTTTTATCATCTGTGACTGTTGTTTCCAGAAACTCCATGTTTTCCGTAGCCACTTCGTCTCGTTGTTTAGCCTGCTGTCGCCTCATCTCTCTTAGCTAGTTTCCTTAAAATAATTGATACTAAACCGGTATAAATGAAACTAACTCAAGAAGATGAAATTACATGTACTGTAAATGTTATAGAAAAGTAACTCGTACTCTAAAAGTACAGCACGATACCTTTCTTTCTTATCTTCTTCTTTTCTTGTTGCAAAGAACATAAGATCGTTGTTGTTATTGTTGCCTTTTATTGCCGAGTGTTTTCAAACGAACATGCCGGATAACTGTAAATAAAATAAACAAAAATGCAAACACTTAGTATTGCAAAATTCAAATAAACACAAACTTAAACATAGATTTAAGAACTAGAATAGATTTAACCAACCAGTTACAAACATCAGCATTTAAATATCACAGTGCAGGAGAGCAGCAACAAAGCGATCATTTAGCTAACTAGCTGCTACTCGCTAGCATCTCATTAGCTCTAAGCTAATTCGCCAAAACCCACGCTTAGAACTACAAAACAACATATCTCTCACATCTTACAACATTAATATAACTTACCACGTTGGGCAATAGTCATGAACACAAGTAAGATATGATTTTATGTCAGATTTGGCTTGTTAGTTTCAGCTAACGGCAACATAAACACACTTCCGGTCCGCCGTCGAATCACTTCCTGTTTACCGTCAACTCACGTCACTTAAACAAAAAGTAAAGCTATAGTGCCCTCTAGTGGAAATGGGAGGAGTGAATCCAACATCTCTTTAATGACGGATCGCAAGCAACTTTAAGGTTCATAAAGAAAAAGTATTCTGGAGTTATCTTTTCTATCTGTTAATACAAGGGGTCTGCGTAATGATATAAAAAGAAAAGCTTTTTTTATTTTCTCTAAAGAGTCAAAAGCTGATTTTTTTTTTTTTTTCAAGAATGTCATTCATGTTTAGAAGATAAATCATTTTGGTCAAATCAATGGGGCAAAGATATATGGCTATCACATGGATCAAACAAGTCAGCAGGTGTAGCAATATTAAAACATAACTTTAAAGGTAAAATCTTAGATGTCACATCTGACAAAAAAGGCCACTGGATTTTATTAGTGGTTGAATTTAACTCTTACACTTTTTTACTGGGCAATATTTATGGTTATAATTCTGATTCTTTAAATATGTGTTTTTTGAAGGAGCTAGAGGACAATATGACTTTACTTTGTACTAAATTTCCATCAGCAAAGATTATTTTAGGCGGAGATTTCAATATGGTTTGGTCCAATCAACTGGACAGACATCCCTCAAGAATAAAGAACGGACAGAACCATCTCACGGACTTCGCTATTTGCTGGAATTTATTGGATATATGGAGACATCGTCATCCCTTTGACAGACAATACTCATGGAATAACAAAACTTTTTCACTTCAGTCTAGAATTGACTTTTGGTTCATCTCTGAGGAAATGGAGAGACAAGTATCAGAAGTTAAAATTTGCCCTGCTGTTCTTGTTGAGTTTTATTCTATGTTCTTGTTGACTTCCTGTTGTGGGCGGAGACTTACACAGGAGGGTTCAATCTGCTAATAAAAGGCCAGCTGCTCTGATGAGCGCTCTTCTCACTCAGGCCAAATGCAACTGATGGTGTGTTGTGTTTTCCTCCGGCATTATCCGGCATTTCCAACCCTTGCTTCAAACAATGGCTGCGTCAACAGGTTATGGGCCCAGAAGGGAGCTTGGAAGCCGATGGAACCGATTATGCTTTGATGGAGATGAAAAGAAATACGAGTTGTGGGAGACAAAGTTTTTAGCCCACTTACGTCTGCTTGGGCTGAAGGACACAATATTACTGAGGGGCGTGCCCGATGACGTGGAAGAAGACGCCACCAAAAATGAAGAAGCATATGCTGAATTAATCCAAGTCTTGGATGATAAAAGTCTTTCTCTTCTTGTCATGAGAGATGCTGCAGATGATGGCAGAAAAGCCTTGAAGATCCTCAGAGACCACTATGCAGGTTCTGGTAAGCCAAGAGTGATCAGTCTGTACACGGAGCTGACATCTCTACAGAAAGGTGTCAATGAAAACATCACTGACTATATTATCCGGGCAGAAACTGCAATCACGGCGCTGCGTAATGCAGGAGAAGTTTTGAGTGATGGCCTGTTGACAGCAATGATTTTAAAAGGACTGCCTGATGAGTTCAAACCATTCTCTGTTTATGTGACACAGAGTGATGAAGAATTAACATTTGCACAATTTAAAACGAAGTTGAGAAGCTATGAGAGCACAGAGAAGTTATGTGTTGCTGGCTCAACTGAAGACAGTGTGATGAAAATTAAAGGAAGAGACAACTGGAAATCAAAAATCACCTGTTACAACTGCGGCCAGAGAGGGCACAAAGCCCTGGATTGTTCTTCAACCTCGGGCGAGCGCAGAGAGCCAAAACAGTGGTGTGGTTTCTGCAAGAGCGCCACGTATAAAGACGTAAATTGTCGGCGGAAAGGAGGAGACAAGATTAAACAAGCGATGGATGAGGAGGACCACACGTTCGCTTTCAGGGTGAAGCAAACCAACGACGCCCAGATCCACGCCACGAAGGTGAAGGGCCTCATGGTCGACTCTGGTGCAACAAAGCACATTGTGACAGACGCTGCAAAGTTCAAGGATTTCGACTTGACTTTTAAGCCTCAAAGCCATATTTTGGAGTTGGCTGACGGCGAGAGGGCCAGTGGGATCGCACTGAAGAAAGGCACCGCTAGAGTTCGTCTGAGAGACAGCAACGGCCGAATTGTGGAGATAATGTTGATGGATACATTATACGTGCCGTCGTTCTCCCAGGATATATTTTCTGTGAAAGCTGCAACTGCCCATGGAGCAACAGTCATCTTCAAAGAGGGACAGAATCGACTCATCCATAAAAATGGTACAGTTTTTGATATTGATGTTTATGATAGAATGTTCTATTTAAATACCCTTGATGATGATGTTGATGAGTGCAATGCCTGCTATGACATCCAGACGTTGCATGAAATATTGGGTCACTGTAATTATGATGATGTGTCAAAGTTGGAAGGTGTTGCAGATGGAATGAAAATTAGAGGTAAAACTGAAAAACCTGATCTAAAATGTGAAACATGCATACAGGGTAAATTTACTCAGACCAGGAGTAGAGTTCCTGATGAAAACGCTAAAAATGCACTTGATCTTGTACATGCAGATCTGGCTGGACCAATAGAACCAGCTGCTAAAGACGGGTTCAGATATGCTCTAGCTTTCACAGACGATTATTCAGGTGCTATATTTACCTATTTTTTGAAAGCTAAGAGTGATACTGTGAAAGGAACAGAAAAGTTTATAGCAGATGTGGCACCTTATGGGAAAATAAAGTGCATAAGATCAGATAATGGAACTGAGTTTACGTCTAAAGAGTTCCAATCATTGCTTAGCCAAAATGCTATAAAACATGAAACTTCTGCTCCTTATTCTCCCCATCAGAATGGGACAGCTGAGAGAACATGGAGAACTGTCTTTGAAATGGCAAGATGCATGCTAATTGAGAGTAATCTGCCTAAAAATTTATGGACCTATGCAGTTCAGACAGCTGCAATTATCTGAAACAGATGTTACAACAGACGTGTTGAGCAGACTCCATATTATATGTTAACAGGAAAGAAACCTGATCTGTCTAAAATGAGAACTTTTGGATCTGAATGTTATGCATATAAATATGATAAGAAAAAATTGGATCCACGTTGTGAAAAGGGAATTTTTGTTGGTTATGACAAAAATAGTCCTGCATATCTTGTTTTTTATCCAGATACAGGAAGAGTACTTAAGAATAGACTGGTAAAATTTATCACAAAAAGTACCAATGAATGTGACACTCAAACTGACGACATAGATGAGAATATTTACCTCAAAAAGAAAGTTGAAAGTGAGCAATTAAAACCAGATTTGAGTACAATTATCTCACAAGAGAATAAAACTGAGACTTATGATACAGAAGTAAACTTAGATCAAAGTGAAGGTAACCTTGGTGCACGTTATCCTACAAGAGAAAGGAAACCTCCCAAGTATTATCAGGATTATGAAATGAAATGTGAAGATGATCAAGTAAACATGAACATTGACTATTGTTATAGGATTGCATGTGACATGCCTAGAACAGTGAAAGAAGCTATGAGCTCACCACAATCAGAACTATGGGCCAAAGCTATGAAGGAAGAAATGGACTCTTTGATAGAGAATAATACTTACATCCTAACTTCATTACCAGAGGGTAAGCAAGCAGTGGGGGGTAGATGGGTATTTACTATTAAAGAAAATCCTATTGAGACACTTTATAAAGCTAGATACGTAGCAAAAGGCTATAATCAGGTTGCTGGTATTGATTATGATGAGACTTTTTCTCCAACAGCAGATATGACTTCTGTGCGTGTTCTAATGCAGCTTGCTGCTCAATATGACTTAGAATTGCATCAAATGGATGTTAAAACAGCATATTTACATGCCCCTATTGATTGTGAGATATTTTTAGAACAACCGGAAGGATTTGAAGTGATAACAGAGACAGGAGAGAAATTGGTATGTAAGCTAAACAAATCACTTTACGGTCTGAAACAGTCAGGAAGAAACTGGAATAGAATGTTACATGATTTTCTTATTGAAAATGACTTTGTACAGAACCCTGCTGACCATTGTGTTTACAGTAAAGAAAATGAACATGAGAAAGTGATCTTGATTATTTGGGTTGATGACCTTATCATTGCAGCTAGTAATGACCAAATTCTACAAAGTGTGAAGAAAATGTTGGCTGCAAAGTTTAAAATTAAAGATCTTGGAAAACTTAAACATTTTTTAGGAATTGATTTTACACAGAACCACGGTCAAGTAAAAATGAACCAGAAAAGATACATCATGAAAATCTTGGAGAGATTTGGTATGACCAGACTGCAAACCAAGGTCAACCCCATGTGAAAGTAAACTGAAGTTTGACGATGAAGGTCAACCTGCTGATCATAAAAAGTATCGTGAAATAGTGGGGAGTTTGATCTATGTAATGATGAGCATGTAAGAAATAATGCGCTTGGTAAGGTATTTAAACACTTACTGAGCCACCATTATTGTAGATGCGCAGTTTAGCAGACTTTAATCTTGCACAAACTGCCACCAATGCGCGAGTTCTTCCTTTTTCCGATACTAAATTGTTTTTACTGTGATTAGACAAGAATGTAATTTCACAAGAGGCTCAACTTATGTTGGTCTACCAGAAAATAGACCTTTTATTGAAACTATCACAAAAATTACATTAAACATTTGTATCGATATTAGCTCTGATTTAATAACTACGTTGACAAGAATTCAAATTAAAAACAAACAGCCAGTTGGACCTTTCTGTTGGCACATTACTTGACAGATTAATAGCTTATGAAAAATAAGAAATAGGAGGAAAAAGATGAAAGCTAAGTTAACTGAAATTGATTATTTGAAACAACCAGAGTGGCACCTTCCCATACGGATCAGGCTGTACCTCCGACACGTGCAACATACAAACAACGCCTCTTTACCTGGTGACGAGACGTCTTGCGAGGTGAGGACTGAGAAGTTTGTGGACATTAACGGACTGTGTGGTCCGGTGAACGTCCAGATGACTTTGTGCGTGTATGTCTGGATCAGACGAGCGGGAGCACGCTTTCACCGGCAGGAAACAGGACCAGCTACTAGCTGAACTTTCAAAGTAAAACTTCAGAAAACAAATTCTTTCAGAAATGAGTGAAAGGATCACAGTAAGGCTTTACTATGATTCCAGCTGAAACGTGGGTCGATTTGACACAATGACCGGGCCGTCTCCAGCTTTCCAGAGGGGAGAAGCAAGTTGTCCGTTAGTTCTCCTCCAAACACTAACTCAAAATGCAGGAAGTGCCCTTTAAGAAGGGGGTGTGACTTAGTCACATACTTCCTGCTGATTGGTTGTCGCACCCCTAGAGAGGGTGTGGCTTTGCAAGTGAGTGAGTTTGAGTGACAGATGATAGGGTAGACAATACACAGAACACAACGTCAGAGTATGCAGGTGCATGTGAACAAGTCAGTACTTTGTTTTGAGAACAGATTCATTGTTTTTAGAAAGGACGGGAGACCGAAAGCAAGCTATGTCTAGCACTTTTCCTTCGAAACAAAAACAGTTCAAACAAATACGAAGGATTGTTCCTTCAACTTTAGACACTTATTCTGCCTAGAGCAGACAGTTCAAAGCACGATCATTCTGAGATGTTCTCTTAACTTTGTCATATTTAAAATATACCAGCTTAGTAAAATCATCATTGAAATGACAAAAATACTGTTTGATCAATTCTGAATTAACACACATTAAAGAGAAAGTTCAATCTGATTAATTAGTGTCCATTAATTCATAATAATTGTTAACCAATATAAGTGTCCAATCGTCTCCTTGAGGGCTTCAAGAAGGTGTAACACTTAGAGTTCCAGAGAGATGCAGAGAGGTGTACTTGAAGGTCAAGCCTAAAATATCAGAGGCTAGGTGTATCACTACAGTCCCCCTTTTTGGAAGTCATCGCCTGTCCTTGGAGATGAGTTCCAACACGAAAGGATACCACCGAATGTCTCTGACCTCTATGTAATCCAGCAAGTGGAAAAAAAAAAGTCAAAAAAGAAGTTCAAAATTATACTCCCATAATGTTTTTGGAAATTCCATACTGTTCGTAGGTAATCCCTTTGCGGTAAGCTTTTAATCCTTTGGAAAACATAGTCTGTTAACCCATGGAGAACTGAGTCTGTGATCCCTTGGAAAACAAAGTCTTATAATCCACAACGGTAAATCCACAACGATGGGGTTATTGATTTCATCAGCACGAATGGTTTTTAATCAGCATGTAGAGGGGATCCCTCGATTGACCCAGAGGAGGCGGCCCTTGGATGAAGGTTGAAGACCAACGTTGGAGTAGCAGGTCCCCACATCGAAGGTTGCAGGCTGGATGGCTTCCAGTCGGTGCCACCCTGGTTCAATGTGTCATGCAATTATGTGGTTTTAGGTGGGCTTATGATTGGGATTCTACATTAAGCCTTACCTATATGCACCTGGTATGTAAGCTATCATGGATTAGATCAGCTACAATTACCAATTAAGGGGTGGATCAATGCTGTAAAAATCAGAAATAGGGATCTATACCTATAGAAATGTGGAGGGCTTCTGTAACGAAGGCCTCTTCATTCAAACTATTCCTCCATTCATTATTTAGTTTAGGTTAAACTAAAATAAAAAAAATGAAACTAGTTTGGTCTAAATGTCTGTTGTCTTTTAGACGAACGACGCAAGATTTGGTATTCCCTATAAATTTTGAAGTCTATGGCGAGACTCATCAAAATGAATAGATCTAGAATAGAAACGATCGAATCGGTTCTACCTAAATGATTGGGAGATCAGTGTAGATTATAGTACCTTAAGTAGTATTAATCTACTATGACTCTTCAAAGATTGAGATCTTTAACAAAATGAACAGCATGTTGGCATAGTTAAAATCCATTTAAGTCTTCAACTAATCAACAATCAAAACCTCTATTGGCTGGGAGTGTTCAGAAAACAATAACAACTTCAATAACAACAAAAGTAGCAATTAAGCAACTAAAAACAACGTTTCACTACAACAAACTCACTCTGGTCGTCAGATTCCAACGTGTCACACACAAGAAAAACAGTTCTTAGCTTTATAACCGATGTCAATTAAATCCTGCAGATTTAAACGGTTGTTAAGGTTAGTTTTTTGTTGTGGGTTTTATGCTTAGCGTTTCTAAGTTCTAGTTGGAACGGTTTCTTTTCGCAACTAGTATAGTTTAAACTGTTTAGTTTATTTACTATCCTGTGCTTGGACGACCTTCTTTTCCCATGAAGTCTTTGAGTTTGCGAGATCTTTGTCGTTTGTGGGGTTATTGAAATCTTTGTCCTTGACATGGGCATGACCTAACATCACCCCCCTGTGGTCATGAGGGACCACGCGCACGGGTGTGGACGTCCGTCCATGGGCACGAGTTAGGATGCCATTGTTTAGTTTAAGCTGTTCGCGCAGTTTATGGGGAACCTTGTACAGGAACCTTATAGGTCTCGGCCAACGTACCTCTGTACGTTTACCTCTTTCTGCGTAATGCAGGTGTGTCACAACTGTCGGCGCCGTCGCAGGCGTGTCTCTGTCGTTGTGATGTATGTCTTCCCACTTCATGAATGAAGAGGTGCTCTTTGAGTCTGTAAGAACTATGTCATCTCTGAGTAGTTCTAGATTCAACTGCTCGTGAACTAAGGTTTCATTGAAAGCTTGGATGATAACTGAATTACCTGTCCCAGAGGACAGCACAGCGTTCTCGGTGCGAGATCCTTGGACCTCTACACCGTCCTCTACCCGTGGTAGGAAGTGTGAGTTTACCCCCCTTTTGTTTGAGGAGGGATCCTCAAAATCTGTAACAATGGAGTCCAAGCGACTGTCAGCGTGTTGTAAACTGTCACTTTCAGGACTCGGATGTCCTTGAACCAAGATATCACTGAAAGCTTGGCTGTTTGCCGAATTATCTGTCCCATAGGACAGTACAGCGTCATCGGTGTGGGAACCTTGGATCACCACACCCTCTTCTACCTGTGATAGGTAGTGGTCAGGGAGTGCTGAAGGTGTCAGCTCACAGAGGAGGTCCTCGTGATGGGCCAGAGTCTGGTCCAATTGTTGAGTCTCCTCTGTCTCACCTGTATTGAAGGTGCACTTACCGGGCTTGTGGTCTCGGTTGGGGAATCCCATGTGACCTCAGCGGTACCTATTGTTAGACAGTCAGCGTCATGACCTTGGGGAGGTACCACGATTGGCAGTGGACTGCTCACTGTGGCCCACATCGTCTGATTGCCATAATTTATAATCGCTTCAAAGCGATTTATAAAATCTTGGCCAACCACAAATGGAGTCTGGAGTGAGTCAAGTTCAGACACATACACCGGGTGGTATAGTGACATTTCGCCAATCTGCATGTGAACCATGGCTACTAGGGTTGTGCTCGCCTTTGCGAGGCCTTGTTGCGCACCATAAGTGTCTTTCACAAAGGGTATTTGCCTGCCAACATCGTTAGCGGCGGTCCTTAGCTCCTCAAACAGTTTGGCTGACATGATAGACACGTCTGAGCCGCTAACCAGGAGTGCTTCTTGCTCTAGGACCCCTTCCAATGTGAGTGGCAGGTAAGCTCTCTTAGCTATTCCCCTTTTTATAAAGTTACACAGAAACCGCTCAGGTTTTTCCACACGTGTCTGTGTACGTGTGACTCTGTCTGTGTAATCGTCGTCGCTGTCAGCATCATGATGGCTGTCTGCCTCATGACCTTCAGGATGTGGATTTCCAGCAATTTGGTTGCTGTCATCATGTATGTCAGTGTCGACGTTGTTGTTGTCAACTGTGTGCACTGAGGTGTTGCAAAAGGCAGTGCTGCGTGTCGCTTCATCAGGATGAACAACGTGGTTTGTGTTATCATCAAGGACAACGTCACACGTTGTGTCAGCTTGGTCAACCACTGTAACATTCAAATCATTTGACAAACAACTCACAATCTCAGTCACGTCCACGCGCGGAGGCGCCGCTTCCATAATCTGGAGCATGTGTGACTCTTTGCATGTCTCGAACTGTGTAGTTCGAGGGCCTGGGGCAGGAGGGCCGCTTCTCGGGGGTACATGTCGGGACAGACCATTTTTTAAAGGGTCACGGTTCCCAGACATCAACTTCTCTCGAAGTTCACCCACTGTGAGACCTAGGTGAGAACTCTTTTGGTTCGATCTGAACCATCTTGGTTCATCTAGAGAGCGAACACCTGCCTGTTGTGGTTCTCTGCTCATCTCAAGGTTTTCAACCTGAGGGGCAGGGGGTTCAGAACTCCCCGTGAACCGATCAGAGTCAACTTTACAGCTCGTAGCACCATGCTGTTGTTTGTTATTAAGAAAAACCAGTGACCTCTCGCACTCTGAAGGAGAGGGAACCTCTTCTACTTCCTGCGAGTGGGATGTGACCTTTTGACCTGTACAAACCTCTGATGGTATCCTAGGTTGTATTTCGGCCTCAAAAACTGTCGCAGCATATCGTCTTATCACTTCCATGGAATCTTTTTTGCAATCAACCTTGAAATGAACACATTTCATTTGAAAAGGCATAAGATTCATAATGAAAAGACGTTTAAACTCCATATTTTCCTCTAATCCAGGGACAGTTTTGCCCCCGGAGTAGACCGAGATTAGCCTGTCGTAGAATGACAGGGGATTTTCCCACTTATCCTGACGGACGTTCCATGCAGCCAAGTAATTAGCATACGATGAGGCAGATTCCCCCACTTTGCGGGAAGCACGGGCAGGAATCCCAAGGCCCCCACGCATCCATCTAGGATAGATAGGAGAGGAGGCCCCCTCAGTTGGTGCACGTGTTTGAACGTCCATCTCTGTACTGATTTTCTGTGAAAAATCAAGTAAAGTGGGTCTCATATCGCAGCTTGCAAATATGCAAAGTGTATGAGCTGCTCAGAAAACATCCGAGATGTTAAATGAAATAAAAATCAGTGATGTTTAGTAATTTGTCGACCTGTGACAAGGTCAAACAAAAACGGCTGTCGTTGTGAGATTTTTGTGAAAATCAAAACAAAGGACGCCTCATGTGTGTTATTTAAACCTTGCAATTTAAAACAAAACAGGGACCGAGAGCTAGTTTTGCACAGAATCAATGATAAAAGTGTCAAGTTTCATCGAAAAACAGACATGTCTGTATTAAATCTGTGTAACTGGTCTGCCATCAACATTTGATCTTCTGCGAAAATCAAATTAAAAGGGTGCTGTGAGTACAATATTTCAAAATGTTTTCCGTTTAAAAGAGGAACATTGAACATGTACAAATTACAGGAAGACTGCGTCTTCTAAAGTAACCAGCAGGGGGCACAGCGCTGGAAATGAGTTTATCACAGCGACTGTAATTTCTCTATCTGACCGCTATAGAGGCGCTGTTATCACCAGTGAGCGAAGCTGCAGCTTTTAGCCCACACAGACATCCAACAACGGATGAAAAGCATCAATCAGAAAGCCCAGAGCCCTGACGTGACAAAACTCTAGTATCCCCTTTCTCACACAAATGAAATTATGTGAGTAAAATCGGTTGGACTGTGAAACATTTTAAACTGCGTTTAAAAGAAAAAAGGTCGGGCCCATAAAGGGGCTGCAGCTCCCGGCGTCACGTGACCTGGTCACATGGCGATCGGCAGTCAACAGAGCAACAGACTCAATCCACCCATTAAAATCCCCAAAACACCGCGATGAAACAGTCTTTTCAGAGATAGTAACGGACAAACAAGCATGAAGTCTGTAAGAGCAGGTATACCGAAGTGAAAATTGACGAGGAGCGGGGCTTCACCCACTGCGCAAGCGTCAACACTTACAGCGTAATCGACCAATCACAGCGAAGACAGAACTGTAGTTCTAAAACCCAAGTGTTCATGGGAAATTGTGTCTTCCAAACCTAACGCCGCCCACGCGTGACGCGCCGTTCGAGCGGTGCGGTGTGTTCACGGACCTATGGTCGGTCGAACAAAAGCGTGGAACGGTCTTTTCAATGTTCTAAAACAGTCATAAATATCGCAAAACACTGCGGTTAAGCCAGTCTTTAACGATATCACGTGCATAGAACCCAAACAACACAGATAAACCGTCAGAAATGTGTGCAAAAATGAATCAGACAACCAGAGTCTACAGAAACCAACGTTCTTGAACGCGACACACAATGGACCAATCACAGCGTTTTAAGCAGCCATCTTGTCCAGGTACCGTTTAGCATTAGCTCGACCCAAAGTACTGGACTCTCTTCCAAAAAATAAACGACTTTTACACCGCAGAAAAATTCTGTTAACGAGCACAACACATCCAAGCTAACTCCCACGCCCTCCAAAGAAGGCAGCAGGCTAACTGTGTACAACAACGGACTTTACGTCACTCGGAACCGGAGTGTCCGGTCCAAAAGCGGAGTGGGCTTTACCCGAATCTCGGCAAACACGTTGTAACAGATTAGGTAAAAATGGAGCAGCAAAGAGTGAAACAGACGTTTAACAGTAAATCGCAGATGCAAAAAAATGAAGCAGAGGTGACACGGCGGTCACTGAACGAAAAAATGCATGCAAGCCTCGCGACACGTAATGAAACGTCTCACAAAAACAAACATTCATTCATCCGCAGCTCCAAAACATACGTTCAAAAGTGAAAGAAAAGATAATTCTAACGGGAAAACGTACCAGACAATGCCACTATTAGCAATCTCTGAGACACTCACCAGCCAAAACTATTCCATAAGTCCACCACAGGATGCAAACTATATGCCAACAACACCGTAACATCAAGCTACACAAAACAACTTAATAAACGTTCCAGGAACTCGGACGAGCCACCAAATGTAAGAAATAAGACCGTATGCGGCCACCAAATGTAATGAAATAATGCGCTTGGTAAGGTATTTAAACACTTACTGAGCCACCATTATTTTAGATGCGCAGTTTAGCAGACTTTAATCTTGCACAAACTGCCACCAATGCGCGAGTTCTTCCTTTTTCCGATACTAAATTGTTTTTACTGTGATTAGACAAGAATGTAATTTCACAAGAGGCTCAACTTATGTTGGTCTATCAGAAAATAGACCTTTTATTGAAACTATCACAAAAATTACATTAAACATTTGTATCGATATTAGCTCTGATTTAATAACTACGTTGACAAGAATTCAAATTAAAAACAAACAGCCAGTTGGACCTTTCTGTTGGCACATTACTTGACAGATTAATAGCTTATGAAAAATAAGAAATAGGAGGAAAAAGATGAAAGCTAAGTTAACTGAAATTGATTATTTGAAACAACCAGAGTGGCACCTTCCCATACGGATCAGGCTGTACCTCCGACACGTGCAACATACAAACAACGCCTCTTTACCTGGTGACGAGACGTCTTGCGAGGTGAGGACTGAGAAGTTTGTGGACATTAACGGACTGTGTGGTCCGGTGAACGTCCAGATGACTTTGTGCGTGTATGTCTGGATCAGACGAGCGGGAGCACGCTTTCACCGGCAGGAAACAGGACCAGCTACTAGCTGAACTTTCAAAGTAAAACTTCAGAAAACAAATTCTTTCAGAAATGAGTGAAAGGATCACAGTAAGGCTTTACTATGATTCCAGCTGAAACGTGGGTCGATTTGACACAATGACCGGGCCGTCTCCAGCTTTCCAGAGGGGAGAAGCAAGTTGTCCGTTAGTTCTCTTCCAAACACTAACTCAAAATGCAGGAAGTGCCCTTTAAGAAGGGGGTGTGACTTAGTCACATACTTCCTGCTGATTGGTTGTCGCACCCTCTAGAGAGTGTGTGGCTTTGCAAGTGAGTGAGTTTGAGTGACAGATGATAGGGTAGACAATACACAGAACACAACGTCAGAGTATGCAGGTGCATGTGAACAAGTCAGTACTTTGTTTTGAGAACAGATTCATTGTTTTTAGAAAGGACGGGAGACCGAAAGCAAGCTATGTCTAGCACTTTTCCTTCGAAACAAAAACAGTTCAAACAAATACGAAGGATTGTTCCTTCAACTTTAGACACTTATTCTGCCTAGAGCAGACAGTTCAAAGCACGATCATTCTGAGATGTTCTCTTAACTTTGTCATATTTAAAATATACCAGCTTAGTAAAATCATCATTGAAATGACAAAAATACTGTTTGATCAATTCTGAATTAACACACATTAAAGAGAAAGTTCAATCTGATTAATTAGTGTCCATTAATTCATAATAATTGTTAACCAATATAAGTGTCCAATCGTCTCCTTGAGGGCTTCAAGAAGGTGTAACACTTAGAGTTCCAGAGAGATGCAGAGAGGTGTACTTGAAGGTCAAGCCTAAAATATCAGAGGCTAGGTGTATCACTACAAGCACTAGGCCAGACTTAAGTTTTATTGTCAGTAAGTTATCACAATATTTGTCTAAACCGAATGAACAACATTGGGTTGCAGCAAAACATGTATTAAGGTATCTGAAATGTACACTAAATCAGGAATTATGCTTCAAGAAAAATAGTGTAACTCTTAAACTTGTGGCATACTGTGATGCAGACTGGGCAGGAGATCAGAAGGACAGACGGAGTGTGTCTGGTTACTGTTTTAGTTTATCTGAAACTGGACCCATTGTTTCCTGGAAGTCTAAAAAGCAATTGTAACCCAGGCTAAAATAACCTTTATTGTTGTATCCATTTTATTTATTTGGCTATTAAACAGATTAATAGGAAATAAATAAATAAATAGAGAAATAAATAGGAAATAGGTCTAAAATGGTTGAAACCATAAAAGATAGTGATTACAGGTATTTTAAAGGTAATATTTGGTGTAATTATCTTTTATTGTGTTGAAATCTGTACACAAAGAGGTTATTTTGGTCACAGTATTTAATGTAAGCAGAAGACTTTTATTTTGAAAGGTTGCCTGCATGTGCAGCTCACGTGACTGGTCCAGCAGCCGTTAAGTTTTGTTTTCCTCTGCGCATGTGCAGCTCACATGACTGGTCCCACAGCCGTTGGGTTCTGTTTCCCTCTGCGCATGTGCAGCAGAGTGTATAAATACAAGTCACCTGAAGCGGGAAAGTCAGAGACTGAAAAGCAATGAAGCGGAACGCTTTGTTGTAAAAGAAAGAGAAGAAGAGAGGAGAAAGTTAGAGAAACGTTGATCAGAAAGGTGCCTGTCGCCTGAGAAAACTCTTTAGACGTAAAGAGTGGTTTCTGCACTTTTTTCCTCGACCTGACTGCGTTCAGGAATTTTATTTTCTGAACAGAACTGAACTTGCTTCTTTCCAGTTCTGTGAAAAGCTTCTAGAACCTTCTGGAAAGCCTTGCTGAAAGGTGCTTTAAACGGTTCTGCTGAGTCAGGAGCTGGACCGGAAGTTCCCTGTCAGCAGCTGTCACCAGATTGAATCAAGATGGCGAGTCAGTAACCCCAGGAATTGAAGAACCGCCCAGCAGAAGCTCCGCCTCCTGCTGGAACACTTCATCTTACCCAAAGAAAAGTGGTATGATCCAAATTGTTCCCGCCTCTCTAAAAAAAGAGCAGTGGACTTTTCAGAACCGATTTCTCAACCAGAACTTTTCATGAGAGAAGGGAAAAGGTCGAATTGATTACACATTATTCAGTTTACTGAATTTCTGTGGTTCTTTTTACATTTTTTCTTTTCTTAAATCCCAATTAGTATTTATTAAGTTGTGAACTGTAAATTGTTGTTGGGTTTTTGAATTTAAAAATAGATAAGATTTATTTTGAGAAGTAGTTAATTTAGAAAACTAAATAGCTTAAATTCTTAAAGGAGCACTAATCTTTTAAATTAGGTTTAAAAGATTAATTAGCTGTAAATTAAATAAATTGCAGTATTAAATTGAAATAAACTAGAATACAAATTAGATATAAAATAAATAGCAACCCTTAATTACCATTTAGTGTTTATTGAACTTCTAAGAAGAGGTTAATAAATTACCAAAAAGGGAACAAGGGATTTATTTATATCGTTTTGAGTGTAATTATATGTGATTGTGTGTATTGTTGTTGTTTATTCATTTGTTTTTATTAAATGATAAGCTGGCAGTTCAACTTTCACATTGTGGTCTGAGTCAATAATTTAAGGTTTACTATTTTACTTCTTTCTCTTTTTTGCTCCAGAAGTCGAACCTGGTAACTAGCCCTTAACCTAACTAGACTGTAAACACGCCATGAGCGTTGTTGGTTAATAGCGTGTCATAGATGTTACAGAAAAATTGGCGAGCCAGCCAGGAGCAATTAAATAAGATAAAATAGAAGCTTAAACTTCATTTTTAACTCAGATCCACAGTAGAAAAATAGAAAATTGAAATTAGAAAATTAGATTAATAGAAAAAAAAAAAGCCAAGTTCAGCAAAATGGATATAATTGATAAAGAAAACGTTAAAGTTCCAAATGCCGTTATTGTTAGTGGTATTACTGACACAGAAGTTGATGAAAATGTGTCAGATTTCCTTAACAGGTATGGAAAAATCATGAGAATTTTGAGAATAGATGACCCCCAGTCTTCTTATCATAGAAATGTCATTGTAGAGTTTGAGAGTAGAACTGCTTTAACAGCACTTGAACCTTTACTCCCTTACACATTTGACAGCTCCAGTGAAGTTTCTCACCAGATCAGAGCCCTGTCCGGTGAGTATGTGTCTCATGTTACATTTAGAGCCACCCACCGTTTTATCGGTGAACTGCAAGAAATTGCTAAATTAGGTGGAGAATCTTTTGAAGCTGTACTGCATGAGCATCTGTCAAATTGCTCTGAAGCAGTAACAGGCAGCTTTGAGACAGTGAAAAATGAAAATTTCACTCTCGAGACACAAAATGACCGAATTTCCTCCAGTAAAAATGCAGAGCAGTCTAAAACTACTCTGAAAAACTCTGACTCAGACAACCGACCTCGACCCAATTTAGCCTCTAACCTAACACAGAACATTGTCACTCATCCTGAGGTGCAGAAAGTTATCGTAGAGCACATAGTGCGAAATGAAGCTCCAGTCTCACAGGTGAGTGCCTCTTTCCGTCTTAGGCAGTTTTCAGGCAAATTACCATGTCCGAGTCATGAGATTGAATTTGACACATGGCGCAACAGTGTTGAGCTCATGCTTCAGGATCCAGATCTGTCTGTTCTGCAATGCTCGAGAAAAATTTTAGACAGCCTTGTTCCACCTGCATCCAATGTAGTAAAACCATTAGGCTCTACTGCATCCCCATTAGCTTATATAGAACTGTTGAATTCAGCTTTTGGTGCAGTGGAAGATGGAGATGAGCTCTTCGCTAAATTTCTTAGCACTCTCCAAGATCCTGGTGAAAAGCCATCACATTACCTTCATCGCTTGCAGACAGTCCTTTCTAAAGCCCTGAGCAGAGGTGGAGCAGTTCCCACCGAAGCTGACCGACACCTTCTGCGTCAGTTCTGTCGTGGGTGTTGGGACAACGCCTTATTAGCAGAACTAGAGCTTGAAAGAAAGAAAGATAAACCACCTTCATTCACTGAGCTGCTGCTGCAGCTAAGAGTGGAAGAAGATAAGCATGTGGCAAAAGAGAGCAGAATGAAAAAACACTTCGCTGCTGCGAGGCGAACAGTAACCTCCCAAGGTATTACTGTGACCTCTGACCTCTCTGAACCCACAGTGCAAGACGTTCTCACTGAGATGAGAACCCAGATAACCCAGATGCAGAAACAAATAGACAAATTGAAACCTCAAAAAGTAGTTCCACCTGTGATTCACCAAGGTGATCAGGTCACAGAACTAAAAGCACAGATTGCTGAGCTCCGGAGCCAATTGGTTAAACTACAATCACCAAACTCCACTCAGAAAAATGCTAGTGCACCTAGAACCAAGAAGCAAACTAAGTCTAAGGCACCTGAACAAACCAAGACAGTCCAAACTGTAAAACGTAGGCCGAAGCCTTGGTATTGTTTTCGGTGTGGCGAGGATGGTCACATTGTTTCAGCTTGCACAAGTGAATCAAATCCATCCCTTGTTGCAGAAAAGAGAACCCAGTTAAAAGCAAAACAGTTGCTTTGGGATAAACAGAACAATCGAACACCGTCTTTAAACTAGACGAAGCCCTCATTGCGGGACAAATGAGTGCTGTTATTGATACCCGTCCCACTAGACATCCCAGAAAAAACAGGAAACGGGTTCTTCACAATAAATCAGCTAGTGTGAAGTTACCTAAAGGCTTAGTTGGAGCCAAGTACACCGCTGAGGTACTAATTAATGGACAGATGTGTAATTGTCTTCTTGATACCGGGTCACAAGTGACAACTGTGTCCCAGTCATTTTATGACAGTTATCTTTCACATCTGAAGATCTATCCCATAAGTGACCTTCTTGAAGTTGAAGCCGCAAATGGTCAGAATATCCCATATTCAGGCTATATTTGTGTTGACATCACCTTTCCAGAGGATGGTTTTGGACAAGAATTCACTGTGTTTTCTCTTGCGCTAGTTGTTCCAAACACGCGCTCCAGTGTCCAATCTTCTCTCTTGATTGGTACAAACACCCTTGATCTTCTTTTTGAAAATTCTTCTCTTGCTAACACAGATTCCAGTACCCTCTCTTATAGCTACAGAGTGGTGCTGAACGTGTTACAAAAGAGGCACAGACAGAGAGAAACCGGTAATATTGGTCTTGTCAGGTTGTCAGGAAGTGAGCCTGAAGTCCTTCCTGCAGGCCAAAACAAAGTCTTGGAAGGGTCAGTTCATGTGGACGTTGACACTCCAAGTAAGTGGGTTGTAGTTGAGTCCCCCAATGCATCTTCCTTACCAGGAGGTGTTTTGGTAACTAACTGTTTACTCACACTTTCCGAGAAACGATCACAAAAGCTTCCAGTAGTACTGAGAAATGAGAGTAAACATGACATAGTTATTCCTGGAAATAGTGTCATTGCTGAAGTTCATGCAATGCAGGAGATACTGTCACATTCTCATATCTCAGAGTCAAAGAAAACCCCTAAGCCGCAACCTGCTGAGCTTAATTTAAACTTTGCAGATTCCCCAGTTTCCTCTAAATGGAAAGAGCGAATTTTGCAGAAGTTAAATGCTATGCCAGATGTTTTTGCGCAGCATGATACTGACTTTGGGCGTACTAATAGAGTAAAGCACCAGATCAAACTAAGAGATGAGACCCCATTTAAACACAGGCCTCGCCCAATACGACCGCAAGATGTTGATGCTGTGCGTCAACACCTGCAAGAACTGCTAGAGGCAGGAGTAATCCGTGAATCCGAGTCAGCTTTTTCCTCACCCATTGTTGTGGTAAGGAAGAAAAATGGAGATGTGCGACTTTGCGTTGACTATCGAAAACTAAATCAGAACACAATCAAAGACGCCTATGCACTCCCTAACCTAGAAGAAACTTTTTCAGCCCTCACTGGGTCGAAATGGTTTTCAGTCCTTGACCTCAAAAGTGGTTACTACCAAGTTGAAGTCGAGGAGTCAGATAAGCACAAAACTGCTTTTGTATGTCCATTAGGATTTTTTGAGTTCAACCGTATGCCGCAGGGTGTAACTAATGCTCCCAGCACGTTTCAACGGTTGATGGAGAGATGTATGGGTGACATAAACCTTAAGGAAGTCTTAGTCTTTCTGGACGACCTTATAGTTTTTTCAGAAACCCTTGAACAGCATGAAACACGCCTTCTCAATGTGCTCAATCGTCTCCAAGAGTATGGGTTAAAACTATCACTTGAGAAGTGTAAGTTTTTCCAGACATCTGTGAGGTATTTGGGGCACATAGTTTCACAGCACGGTGTTGAAACAGATCCTGAAAAGATTTCTGCTTTAACAACGTGGCCAAGTCCTACAAACCTAAAAGAACTCCGTTCATTCTTAGGTTTTGCAGGTTATTATAGGCGGTTTATTAAAGATTTCTCTAAAATTGTTAAACCCCTTACCGGCTTAACTGCAGGGTATCCCCCTCTGAGAAAGAAAAGTAGCTTTAAGCTAGACCGTGATCAGTATTTTCAGCCCAAAGCTCCTTTTGGAGAGAGATGGACTGAGAGCTGCCAACGAGCATTCGAAACAGTAATACACGAACTAACTACTGCCCCGGTGTTAGGCTTTGCCGATTCCAAGTTGCAGTATGTATTACACACAGATGCCAGTACAACTGGACTAGGAGCAGCTCTATATCAGGAGCAAGAAGGGCAGATGCGTGTTATAGCATACGCAAGCAGAGGCTTATCGAAAAGCGAGAGCCGATACCCCGCTCACAAACTTGAG
Source organism: Garcialebias charrua (assembly GCA_038048925.1). Classification (NCBI taxonomy): domain Eukaryota; kingdom Metazoa; phylum Chordata; class Actinopteri; order Cyprinodontiformes; family Rivulidae; genus Garcialebias; species Garcialebias charrua. The sequence continues at coordinate 31,808 of JBBPBX010028497.1, forward strand.
TTTCTTGCCCTTAAGTGGGCAGTAACAGAAAAGTTTTGTGACTACTTGTATGGCAGTCCTTTCACAGTGATAACTGACAGCAATCCCCTAACTTATATTTTGACCACCGCTAAGTTAGATGCAACAAGTTATCGCTGGTTGTCTGCCTTATCGTCATTTGAGTTTCAGCTTCGTTACAGAGCTGGAAAACAGAATACTGATGCAGACGGTTTGTCTCGCCGTCCACATCCTGAACCGATAAATGATCTCGTTTCCCTGAAAGAACAAGAGCGGATCCGCCAATTTGTGCAACATCACTTACCTGGTACAGATCCTTTTACTCATGTTCCTTCTCAAGCTGTGAATGCAATTTGTGAAAAACATCTTGTGTTTCAGTCTTTCGATACAGACCATTATGATTTTACATGCCCCCTTGTAACATCTCTGTCTATGACCGCTAACGCAGTTCCTGACAGTTTTGATAAGGGCAGCACTTTTTCTGTCATCCCAAGCATGTCAGAAGAAGAATTGAGTCAAAGACAAAGAAGCGATCCTGCTATCAATGAAATTATACACCAGTTGGAAACAGGTGAAACACCTTCTCCGGTGGTGCGGAAAGAAATCCCACAACTTCCCATCCTTCTGCGTGAATTGAACAAACTTGAGCTGCAGAATGGGATTTTGTACAGGAAAAGGCAAGTAGGTGAAGAAATACGTTACCAACTTATTCTCCCTGAAAGCCTAAGATCTATGGTGTTGAAAAGCCTCCATGATGACATGGGTCATCTGGGCTTTGACAGAACACTCGACTTGACCCGAACCAGATTTTTCTGGCCAAAAATGGCCTCAGATATAGAACAAAAGATCAAAACTTGTAGTCGATGTGTTTGCAGAAAGACCCTGCCAGAGAAGGCAGCGCCTCTGGTAAACATCCAAGTAACCAGACCCCTTGAGTTGCTGTGCATAGACTTTTTGTCAATTGAACCAGATCGCAGCAATACTAAAGATGTCCTTGTCATCACTGACTTCTTTACAAAGTATGCTGTAGCAATTCCTACACCGAACCAGAAGGCTCGTACTGTAGCCAAAGCCCTTTGGGAAAACTTTATCATCCATTATGGTTTTCCAGAGAAATTGCACAGTGATCAAGGTGCAGACTTTGAATCCAGAACTATCAAAGAGTTATGTAACCTAGCTGGAATACAGAAAGTTAGAACATCACCCTACCACCCCAGGGGAAACCCTGTGGAGCGGTTTAATAGAACCCTGTTAAACATGCTAGGTACACTCACTGATGAGAACAAGAAACATTGGCGTGACTTCGTTAAACCTCTTGTACACGCGTACAACTGTACCAAACATGAAAGTACTGGGTTTACCCCATATGAGTTAATGTTTGGTAGACAACCTAGATTACCTATAGATCTAGTTTTTAATGTGACTCAGAACAATCGCCAGCAACAGTCCCACTCGCGGTATGTACAAGCCCTAAAATCTCATCTTCAAGAGAGTTACCTGTTGGCTAGTAAAAATGCTGCTAAAGTGGCTGAGCGAAATAAAATTAGATATGACAAACATGTAACTGAATCAGTCTTGGATGTTGGTGATCGTGTACTGGTGAGGAATGTTAGGATTAGGGGTAAACACAAGTTATCAGACAGGTGGGAATCTGTTGTCCATGTAGTTGTCAGTCAGAAAAACAACTTACCTGTATATACAGTCAAACCTGAGAACCGAGATGGTCCAACCAGAACTCTTCACAGAGACCTTTTGTTACCTTGTGGGTTTTTATCAGCTATTCCTGAAAATCCTGCTGTAGTCCAAGAAAAACCCCGTCGGCCAAACACACGTCAACATCACAGTACTGATCATGATCCTGAACTTGAGTACAATTCTGAAGAAGAAGAAGACCACTATCCTTTGTATAACACTCCAGGCCCTCTGCAGGAAATCTCTAGGGTGGTCGAGGAGTACGAGGTAGTCCTTCCTTCTGAAACTCCTCCAGAACTTGAAAGAGATAACTTGAAAGAAACACAGAGTGTACCTGAACCTAAACGAGTTAGGGAATCAGACACTCACCTTGATGAGATAGATAATGCTTCAGATCTTAGTCAAGCTACTGCTGTTGAACCGACTCAGACTGAAGTTAACGAGACTGAACTCATGACCAATGAGGACAGAGAATGCGACCCTGAGACAGAACTAGCTGCTAGCAGACCTTCTCGACAGAGGACCAAACCAAAGATCTTAACCTATCCAAAATTAGGAAATCCTATTGTCAGTATAGTCCAATCTTTATTCCAAAGTTTGAGTGAAGCTGTCACAGATTCTATAGAAAAACCCTCAGAACCAATTAGCCTAATTTGAGTAGTATGCAAAGGGACTTGCATAGATTCAAGTGGGGAGGGTGTAACCCAGGCTAAAATAACCTTTATTGTTGTATCCATTTTATTTATTTGGCTATTAAACAGATTAATAGGAAATAAATAAATAAATAGAGAAATAAATAGGAAATAGGTCTAAAATGGTTGAAACCATGAAAGATAATGATTACAGGTATTTTAAAGGTAATATTTGGTGTAATTATCTTTTATTGTGTTGAAATCTGTACACAAAGAGGTTATTTTGGTCACAGTATTTAATGTAAGCAGAAGACTTTTATTTTGAAAGGTTGCCTGCATGTGCAGCTCACGTGACTGGTCCAGCAGCCGTTAAGTTTTGTTTTCCTCTGCGCATGTGCAGCTCACATGACTGGTCCCACAGCCGTTGGGTTCTGTTTCCCTCTGCGCATGTGCAGCAGAGTGTATAAATACAAGTCACCTGAAGCGGGAAAGTCAGAGACTGAAAAGCAATGAAGCGGAACGCTTTGTTGTAAAAGAAAGAGAAGAAGAGAGGAGAAAGTTAGAGAAACGTTGATCAGAAAGGTGCCTGTCGCCTGAGAAAACTCTTTAGACGTAAAGAGTGGTTTCTGCACTTTTTTCCTCGACCTGACTGCGTTCAGGAATTTTATTTTCTGAACAGAACTGAACTTGGTGAGTTAAAAGTATATTTTATTTTCTGGAAAAATAATTTATATGTTATATATTTTTGTCTCACCGAAGGAGAAAGATAAGAAGCACAATTTATGTCGTTTTATGCCTAAAAAACTGGTTGTCAGTAAAACCGAATGACTATTGTAATTTTAGAAAGCTAAAACAGACTTTTGTGTTTCTCCCTGGCTGTGCCAGGCTTTTTTTTTTTCCCCTTGTGTGTGCTGGAAGGTTCTTTCCAGTTCTATGAGAAAGCTTCTAGAACCTTCTGGAAAGCCTTGCTGAGGGTGTTTCAACGGTTCTGCTGAGTCAGGAGCTGGACCGGAGGTTCCCTGTCAGCAGCTGTGTCCAGACTGAATTTAGATGGCGAGTCAGTAACCCAGGAATTAAGGACCGCCCAGCAGAAGCTCCGCCTCCTGCTGGAACACTTCATCTTACCCAAAGAAAAGTGGTATGATCCAAATTGTTCCCGCCTCTCTAAAAAAAGAGCAGTGGACTCAGAACTGATTTTCAACCTGTAGAACTCTTCATGAGAGAAGGGAAAAGGTCGAATTGATTACACATTATTCAGTTTACTGAATTTCTGTGGTTCTTTTTACATTTTTTCTTTTCTTAAATCCCAATTAGTATTTATTAAGTTGTGAACTGTAAATTGTTGTTGGGTTTTTGAATTTAAAAATAGATAAGATTTATTTTGAGAAGTAGTTAATTTAGAAAACTAAATAGCTTAAATTCTTAAAGGAGCCCTAATCTTTTAAATTAGGTTTAAAAGATTAATTAGCTGTAAATTAAATAAATTGCAGTACTAAATTGAAATAAACTAGAATACAAATTAGATATAAAATAAATAGCAACCCTTAATTACCATTTAGTGTTTATTGAACTTCTAAGAAGAGGTTAATAAATTACCAAAAAGGGAACAAGGGATTTATTTATATCGTTTTGAGTGTAATTGTATGTGATTGTGTGTATTGTTGTTGTTTATTCATTTGTTTTTTAATTAAATGATAAGCTGGCAGTTCAACTTTCACATTGTGGTCTGAGTCAATAATTTAAGGTTTACTATTTTACTTCTTTCTCTTTTTGCTCCAGAAGTCGAACCTGGTAACTAGCCCTTAACCTAACTAGACTGTAAACACGCCATGAGCGTTGTTTAGATAATTGGCAAACTAGCCAAGATTAATAGCGTGTCATAGGTGTTACAATAGGACTAGTTTGAAGGGGCGTTTTATTTCGAATAAGGGAGTGGAATTGTGGGATGTTTTGGAAAAAGATGTTAAAGATGTAAACTGTGATGAAATTCAAAAAAATTATCAAGTCTATAGACTGCTAGCAAAATACTAAAGCTATAAGTAAAGCACCCTAATCTGAGGATGAGTGGCCATCTTTCCTCTCAGATGTAAACAGGACTGAGCAGGTGATGAGAGGACCACTGCCTATTAAGGATACCTTTTCCTTCCCCAAAAGGCATGATGGGCAATGTTTTTATTTTTATTTTTAGAAAGCTTGATTTTACCAGTTTATTCATAGGCAGTTTTATCAATATATTATGTCATGTCTGGCCTTCTGAGGACATTCATGAACTTGATGTGGTCCAAAATTAAAATGTTTGGCACCCCTGCAATAAATTACATATATACATTAAAAAGGACTGTCAGAGTTGCAATACGTTTTATCAGGTGGGAGAATGATAAAACCATCTGACCGTTGATTGCAGT
>JBBPBX010028499.1:0-29020 GCA_038048925.1 Garcialebias charrua
ACAGGTCACATGACCTGAGGTCAACTGACAAAACGACATAGGTCACACGACATGAAGTCAACTGACGGGCCGACACTGGTCACACGACATGAGGTCAACTGACGGACCAACACAGGTCACATGACCTGAGGTCAACTGACGGACCGACATAGGTCACATGACCTGAGGTCAACTGACGGACCGACACAGGTCACATGACCTGAGGTCAACTAACGGACCAACACAGGTCACATGACCTGAGGTCAAGTGACGGACCAACACAGGTCACACGACATGAAGTCAACTGACAGACAGGTCACATGACATGAGGTCAACTGACGGACCAACACAGGTCACATGACCTGAAGTCAAGTGACGGACCAACACAGGTCACATGACCTGAGGTCAACTGACAAAATGACACAGGTCACACGACATGAAGTCAACTGACAGACCGACACTGGTCACACGACATGAGGTCAACTGACGGACCAACACAGGTCACATGACCTGAGGTCAACTGACGGACCGACACAGGTCACATGACCTAAGGTCATGTGATGGACCAACATAGGTCACATGACCTGAGGTCAACTGACAAAACGACATAGGTCACACGACATGAAGTCAACTGACGGACCGACACAGGTCACATGACCTGAGGTCAACTGACACAACGACACAGGTCACACAGCATGAGGTCAACTGACGTACCAACATAGGTCACATGACCTGAGGTCAACTGACACAACGACACAGGTCACATGACCTGAGGTCTACTGACGGACCGACACAGGTCACATGACATGAAGTCAACTGACGGACCAACACAGGTCACATGACCTGAGGTCAACTGACAAAACGAACAGGTCACACAACATAAGGTCAATTGACGTACCGACATAGGTTACATGGCATGAGGTCAACTGACGGACCGACACAGGTCACATGTCGTGAGGTCAACTAACGGACCAACACTGGTCACATGACCTGAGGTCAAGTGACGGACCAACACAGGTCACATGACATGAAGTCAACTGACAGACAGGTCACATGACATGAAGTCAACTGATGGACCGACACAGGTCACATGACCTGAAGTCAAGTGACGGACCAACACAGGTCACATGACCTGAGGTCAACTGACAAAATGACACAGGTCACACGACATGAAGTCAACTGACAGACCGACACTGGTCACACGACATGAGGTCAACTGACGGACCGACACAGGTCACATGACCTAAGGTCAACTGATGGACAGACACAGGTCACATGACCTAAGGTCAACTGACGGACCGACACAGGTCACATGACCTGAGGTCAACTAACGGACCAACACAGGTCACATGACCTGAGGTCAAGTGATGGACCAACACAGGTCACACGACATGAAGTCAACTGACAGACAGGTCACATGACATGAGGTCAACTGACGGGCCGACACAGGTCACATGACCTGAAGTCAAGTGACGGACCAACACAGGTCACATGACCTGAGGTCAACTGCATAAAATGACACAGGTCACACGACATGAAGTCAACTGACGGACCGACACTGGTCAGATGACCTGAGGTCAACTGATGGACCGACATAGGTCACATGACCTGAGGTCAACTGACGGACCGACACAGGTCACATGACCTGAGGTCAAGTGACAGACCAACACAGGTCACATGACCTGAGGTCAACTGACAAAACGACACAGGTCACACGACATAAAGTCAACTGACAAACCGACTCAGGTCACATGACCTGAGGTAAACTGACGGACCAACACAGGTCACATGACCTGAGGTCAACTGACATACCGGTATAATGGACCAGATTGCACATTTATATACGGAGCGGCCCATTGCCGTGTTCTACAACATGCTTGACCTGGCAGCGATAAATGCTTATGTGTTATACAAGGCTTGCACTGGGTCCAAGGATTTTGGACTGAGGGGTAGGGGGTGGGGGTTGTAGGTGTAGAATTAATGGGTCATTAGCAGGGTCATTAGCATGTGAATCGACATTATATAGCCCACTGAAAGGGACCGGGGGATTTGGAAGCCAAGTTCCCTTGCGCAAAAAAGCGCAGCCTTAGTCAAATTAGTGCTAGATGACAGCCCTGCTCCATAAAGATGGCTGTGGTAGCTCGATGGTCTGTGGTTGCATCAGAAAGGACATCTGGCATAAAAACAATCGCCAAGTCTTCATGCGAGTTGGTTAGTTAGTTCGGGTTTGCGGGGGTGACTGGTGCCCATATCCAGCAATCGCTGTATGAGAAGCGTAGGACACTGTCTGGACAGGTCTTCAGTCCATAGTAGTTGTGAGTTTGGCCACCCATGAAAAAGTAAGCACCCCCCCCCCAAAAAAAAAAAAAATCATGATAAGTTATAACCATTTTGTTCAAACCTTGTAAACATTTTGCACAATCTCATGTGTGAGATGTACAGTCATAGTACTAAGAGTATGTTTTTTTTGTCTCTGTCGTTAGTATTGCAGCCTTCCTGAATTGGGACAAAGGTGGTACATCATATGTAGATCTCATGTGCTTTTTTTGTTGTTTTTGTTGCTTAGCTCAAAGATTTCTTTGTGAAGATTTCATTTAAACCTGTTCAGATGTTTATCAAATACTTTGCTAACAGTCGGATAACCATATTCATACACACAAAAGCAAAAAAACAACAACAAAAACTGACAGATTTAACAATTATTTTGACTAATAATGACAAATCAACCTCCCATCCCCTCCCAAAAAGGTGCAAATATAATGTTTATGTAAAAGATTTAGGTGTTTAAAATAACATGTCTGCTTCCACACAGACATACAGTGTGTACCGTGTTGGAACAAAGTGTGACAATGACAGGTTTTTATTGTTAGCCAGTTGGAATAACATCTATGTAGCTTAAAAGAAAAATAGTTTGAACGAAAGAACCGGATCTCGAAGGTAGACAACAGAACCCAACAAAGGCCTGCAACCACAAGCCAGACACTGCTGACGTGACTGTCTGAGTTATCTCTGACACCTGATGACAAAAAATCCAGTCATGCTGAACCAAATGAGCACAAAAACTCAACTACATGTCAGAAAATAGAGTAAAAACATAAATAAGTGCATGTTGTTTTTTTTAAATAAAAAAATAGTCTTGTTGAACTCATGTGAGACAAAAAAAAGGAACAAAATACTACAGTACAGTAATAGAAAAACAAATCTCTTATGTCCTCGTAATCTTTCATCAACCTCAGTTTATTTTTGGCACTCAGAGACCACAAGTGGATTGAGAGTTTAATATTTTAAATATTTTTTCTTTCTTCCTCCTTCTTTACAGTAACACCTAACAGTCCCAGAGAACGCCCTGTAGTTCCAGATTTTTCAGATGAGATTCGTTCTTTGCTCTCGTCTTACTACAAAGAAAGGTAGGTATTCTGCCACACCGGCAGGTTCTGCCACTTTTGAATATACAAGTTTTACATTACCTGTAATATAATAAATATAAAATCCTTTTAATGCTCGTTGTGATGAGGATAATCGCTTGTGGTGGAAGTTGAACACAGTTTGCTCTGTGAGCAGGAAAGAGCAGTAAATAAAACATAAATATCACCCACCTGTCGTGTTGATTGTTGTGAACTTAAAGAAAATTTCGGCTCCACTCTGTGGAGAACCATTTTATTATGCAATTTTCAACTCTTCTATCACTAAACTACATTTGCCAACAATAAGGATGGGAGTGAGACACATAGAAGATTGGAACTGTGTTTCTCTCTGATCCATGATGAGGTAAAAACAGCAAAGTCCCAAACATATGACAGCACACGGAAACTAAAGTACTGTATTCAAAAGTAAGGCACGGAACATTGGGCTGCACGGTGGTGCAGTTGGTCAGGACTGTTGTCTCACAGCAAGAATGTCCTGGGTTTGAATCCTGACTAGGGTCTTTTTGTATGTTCTTGTGGATATGTGTATTTTCTCAAGGTTCTCCATCTAAATTGAGCCTAGGTGTGTGTGTGTTCAGACATGTTGCCATTTCATCCTGAGCAATTAGATTGTGGTCCAATGACACAAATCGACACATAAACCTCAGTGTAAATTTAAACATTTCCAATGAGGCTACATTCTGAGATGGTCCTACTTTTATCAGCATATGTTTGGCTTCCTGAATTGCCACTCTGTCATGGTGGAAGAGTTTGTGTGCCTGAATGAGGCGCACAAAGGAGCCTTGCTGTCAGGTAGGGTCTCCCAAGGCAGATTGGTCCTAGGTGACATGCCAGACAGAGAGCAATTCTCAAGACTTATATGGACAGAAAAAAAAAAACAAGAAACTCAGTGTCCCTGGCCTGGACGTGGGTTACCGGGGCCCCACCCTGGAGCCAGGCCTGGGGGAGGGGCTAGTCGGCGAGTGCCTGGTGACCGGGTCTCTACCCATAGGGCCCGGTCGAGCTCAGCCCAAATGTGCAACATGGGTTTGCCTTCCTGCGGAACCACCACCTGCAGGAAGGGCCATAAAAGTTGGGTGCATGATGCCATGGGAAGTGGCCAAAGGTCCCACTCTGACCATGGATTACCAAAGCTGGCTCTTGGGACATAGAATGTGACCTCTCTGGTGGGGAAGGAGCCTGAGCTTGTGTGCAAGGTTGAGAGGTACTGACTAGATATAGTTGGGCTCACCTCGTTGCACAGCATGGGCTCTGGAAACGATCTGAGAGGGGCTGGACCTTATTCCACTCTGGTGTTGCCCATGGTGAGAAGTGTCGAGCTGGTGTGGGTCTGCTTGTAGCCCCCCGACTTGGTGTTTGTGCCTTCGGGTGGGGGGAGGGGCTTTGACTGTTGTTTGTACCTACGTACCAAACCTACGTACCAAACGGCAGTTTAGAGTGTCCAGCCTTGTTGGAGTCCTTGGCAGGGGTGTTGGAAGGTGCACAAGCTGGGGACTTCTTTATTCTACTGGGGGACTTCAATGCCTTCATGGGTAATGACAGTGTGTCCTGGAGGGGCATGATTGGGAGAAACATTTTTAACAGATAGTCAGAGTGAAAGAGAACCCTCTTTCCTCCACGGAAACATAAGCCCCTTTCATAAGACAGCTCAGTCCGGGCCTGATGCGTGTTCAGTTCTCCAACGAGCATTCAGAAAAAACATGAAGGCGGATAGGCGAGTAAATTTTACTTGCCTCTGATGCGCCCCTGATCCGCGAGCAGAGGTAGTATCAGGCCCGGATCTGTCGACTTGTGAAAGGTGTGGGGGTGTCTGCGGCTTCAAACTGATTTGAATAATGGGAGGAATGATGACGTACCCTCCCGGCGCCCACTGTCGCGCTCTATTTAAATGTGTAAACAAGAACATGACATTTGTATTTCGCTTGTGCATCACTCGCTATTCTTCGCCGAATCTTTTTCTTTTTTTATTGATCGGCGTTTCCTCAATGTGCGCAATGCTGTGTCGAAGCTTGCATGTGATTTTGTCGGTCTTCGCGCAAATAATTGCTGCATCTTGGCATTTATTAACAAAAGCATTCGGATAAGCACAACAATGTTTGCTAGCGTCGCCATGTTTGTTTACAGACACCTCTACGGTCCCACTTTAAACACGCAGGCACCACGTCATCTGTGCTGCAGATTTTCACTACGCCTCTTTTCAACCCGCGCTGCAAATCGTTTTGTGAATGCTCCATTGAGGCCGGGCCGTGGCCAGATTCAACTTTGTTTTATGAATGACCGGGGGGGGATTAAAGCCGGGCCGCTCTATGTGGCTATTGCGCGGATTTGACTTATGAAAGGGGCTATAATGTGTGCTGATAACTTAAAAAAAATTATACCTAACTTATGAGACTTACACCAGCGTGTTTGCCATTTTTAAAATTCGTTAGCATAAGCTCATGCTATATGGCATTCAGTGATAGGCCTTCAAAAGAAAAATGAGAAGCAAGAGGGCCAAGGATTCAGTTAACCCATTCAGAAGGATACAATTTCTAACAATAATATTTTCAGTGTTGTTTTTGATCAGTATTCGGTATTGTTTGGTCTGAGGGAGAGGGGCTACAACGATAACTTTTAGGCTGAGATGGGGTAGAGGTAGGGCAGCCGACCTGAGACCTGAGAGTCCCAGGCTCGATCCCCAGCCATTCCCACATTTCGTGGTGTCTCTGAGCAAAACACACAATCCCCAATTGCTCCGCTGGTGCATACATAGCTTCCCACTGCTCCACCTGGGTGTATCCCAGGTGTGATGGATTAAATGCAGAGAACCAGTTTCACCATTGTATGGGAACATACAATGATGACAATGACAACACATAACACTTATACAGTATTATATTACAGCTGGTTACGATCCTTTTGATAGCCCTTTGGTGAAAATGTTTATGTATATTGGTTTTCTAGCTCTTCTCAGGTTGTGGTGAAAATAAAGTCATTAGTGGGCTTGATTGGTTAATAGTGTGGCCTTAATGGTCTCACAAGCCGCTTACGCATTGGCCGGCCCTCCCCGGCTCTCCCAGCTTCTAACCCGGGTTCGGCGTCTTCGCATTTACCTTTTCCGCCCGGGATCCACCCTTGTTCTGGAACCATCTTCACCGTGGTTCTTATCGGGCCGAGCCCGACAGGGCTAGTTTCAGCTCTCATTTGATTCGTTGTTTGCAGCAGGGGCGGGACTCATTCAAACAACCTCAGCGCGAGGGTTGAATTTCATTCAAATTTAACTACAGAAACGAGAAACCCCTAAAACAATTGTTAGCTGAATTAGTGTTTCTGCGTTTAATTTTTGTTAATAACTGATCACAAATCAGCTTATGTTACAACGTAAATAACACGAAGCGCACACCCATTTCCGCCTTTCAGCGCGACCTGAATGTCATTAAACAGCATTAAACAATAACTAATATTGTCTAACTGTTGCGCGCAGCCAGGGTTTTAAAATATAACGAATAATCTCTAACTTTTACGTGCAGCTAAAATGTCAGGAGGAGTGATTGCTATATGGGCAAGTTAGACACCTGAAAAATCAGTCTGTTCGGATAGCACAACGAGTAAATGCGTTAACGTTTTGACCGGGAGAAGTGGGTTCGCTTCCAGCCTGGGACAAAGTTATTTTACTTTTTTTTTCTCTTTATTCACATTTTCTTTTTATTTAAAAGAAAATGTGAATAAAAAGAAAAAAAAAGTAAAATAACTTTGTCCCAGGCTGGAAGCGAACCCACTTCTCCCGGTCAAAACGTTAACGCATTTACTCGTTGTGCTATCCGAACAGACTGAATTTTCAGGTGTCCAACTTGCCCATATAGCAATCACTCCTCCTGACATTTTAGCTGCACGTAAAAGTTAGAGATTATTCGTTATATTTTAAAACCCTGGCTGCGCGCAACAGTTAGACAATATTAGTTATTGTTTAATGCTGTTTAATGACATTCAGGTCGCGCTGAAAGGCGGAAATGGGTGTGCGCTTCGTGTTATTTACGTTGTAACATAAGCTGATTTGTGATCAGTTATTAACAAAAATTAAACGCAGAAACACTAATATATATATATCCAGCTAACAATTTTTTTTTGCCGAGTCTCCTCTCTTAAAACACGAACACTCCACCCACGTGAAGAGAGCACCCCACCCACTTCCAGAGAACTGCCCACCCACTTCAAGGCGGCTTTGCGGCAAATGCGTAATGAACGCGGGTGGCCCAGAGACACCCAGGGGAGCTTCGGGCCATTGAGGGCTGGCCAATGCGAAAACGGCTACAGAGATCTTCTCTTTTATCTACACCCAAGAACTTTCTGCCCACTCTTTCCACAACAGAGCATTGTTGGTCAGAAGATACTGCTGCCTTTTGTTGTGTTCAGTGAAAGATTATTGTTGCTGCACTATGAGGCTTTTAATGCGTTAGAAGTGCATATTAATCTGTTGCATCTTAAATTATACAAATTTTATTAATGACTTATTTTCTTATTTGGCAAGTGGTAAATTTGTCTTAGAGTATTGAAAATTCAGGCTTTAAAGCAGAGAGCCTCACCCAATACTGTATTCCTCAGTATCAAAATCCCAAGGATTCTGCAGGTATAGAGTGGCAGAGATGAACAAACATTTGAGTACAGAGAATTAGCCTGGGTAAAACCAGACCCTGTCCTTCACTTTGCTTCAGACAAGGGTCTGGACTTTATCCATAGAGAAACGATTCTTGCTGGAGGCGTGGCCTCTGCTGATGGCTGCTCCCCCGTGGTCTGCTGAACTTGACTTCAGCTCCGCCTCCTGCTGAATTTTCTCTCGCTCCGTTGCTTATTTTGTGTTTATGTTAATAAAACGTCCTAATAAAATAAAATAAAACCATGGATCGCTGGTCCAACACACCAGAAGACCAGGAAATCTGATGGGACTCGGGCAGCAACTTAAAACCTGACTTTAATTCTCTCGTGACAACCTGAGGCATTTCCTTGTTCATTTCACTCGGAGGGTGAGGAGGAGAAGGAGGAGGGAGCGATTACTTGACTTTTGGGAAAAAAAACAAAAGCAAACTCCAGATAAGGGATTAAGAAGGGGAAATTAATAAATTTGTGTCACATATAAAACAGTCCTGCATCGCTTTGCATCGCTTTGAATGAGAACATGCGGCTGCTCGCTGGCTGCGCGCTGGGACAGGTGGGGGCATTTCCTTATCAGCGGAGGGAGAGGAGGAGGAGGAGGAGGAGGAGGAGGGAGGAGGGAGCGAACACTTGACTTTTGGCCAAAAAAACAAAAGAAAACTCCAGATAAGGGATTAAGAAGGGGAGATTAATACATTTGTGTCATTTATACAACAGTCCTGCATCGCTTTGAATGAGAACATGCGGCTGCTCGCTGGCTGCGCTGGGACAGGTGGGGGCGTGGGTTAGGGGCCAAAAACTCCGCCCCTTCTGTTCTCTGATTGGTCCGGTCAAAAATCTACCGGAGAAATCGTTGTCTATGAGAGAAGTCCCAGACTGTGCAGTGAAGGGAAATGAGAATTGAGCGGAGCTGTGCAGGAAGGCGAGGGCCAGGCTAACAGAGAATCAGAAAAGTGCTTTTCCCACATACACTGGAAAAAAATCATCTGAGGTTGATTGCAAATGAGACAAAGAAGCACATTTTCAGTGTTTACATATAGAGATGTGTCAATGTCACACTAAGACTGTTTACAAGAATAAACAAAGGGATTGAGATTAGTGCCACATTTTGAACCTATGGACATTCACAAGTTTTATTGTTTGATCAAGGATTAAAAGACATGAATTTCAATCAGTAAAAAGATTGTGGAAAAAAAATACAGCTTAATTAATATTCAGATTAAACCGTGAGAAAACAGTTGTGTCAAGAATAAAATGAATGATGCTGCAGCAAATTGGAGCAGCAGCTGTCTTTTAAAAATAATGTCATGAACAAAGAATCACTGACAAATCAGAACTGTGTCAGTACAAACTATTCTAAAGACATTGCTTAATGCCATGCTTCATGCTGAGCGGGAGGAATTATGTCAGTAAAACACAAAAGTATTGAAAACAATCTGAGATTTAAATCTCAGTTGTGAAAAGGTTTGTTGTTAGGCCTGTATTTTCACTGTTCCTCTAACAGCTTGGAATATAAAACAAAAGAGACAACACCCAGCTGTGTAAAAGAAATCCAACAGTCAAACCTTTCAGTAATTTGTCATTAAGTTTGTCAATTGAGACAGGTGTGGTAATAGCTGAAGCATAATTGCTGTAGCTTTGGCAATAAACAGTACCGGTAATTATGTCACCTTCTAAATAAATATGCAAATTTCACCAAGAGAGGTTTAAATAGCTATGATTCATATTTTAACAGGTTCCTTTGTTGTTTGGTTATCCTAATCAAATTGTGAAAGGACAATAAACTTTGATGACGACAATCGTCATACTTTTGTATGAACATTTTGAGGTCAGCACTGACGGGATTTAACTGATGACCTTGAAGCTAAGTAAGACAAATACTACTTGGACAGAAATACATCATGGTCCGTTTATAAAATGTGGGCTATGTCATGAAAACACCAACCTACATTTTGAATTATTACACTTGCAAGCAAACAAAAAGTACAAGACCCTGTTTGTTAAAAGCCACAGTTCTAGTTCAAGAGGGTGGTGGTTTATGTACAAAGAGGTCAGAAGTTGGTCACAAGATGTCACAGAAAACAGGTTTTGCTGCACGTTTGATAGTTGACATATACCAGCTAACAAGCTGAGACATTGATTGAGTTCTGCCCATACAATACTGGCTTTGTATTACAGTTGAACAAGTGTGCACTATCTTTCTCAAGAATCCTTGGAATGACACAGGCTAATAAAATGTTTGCAAAAGGATACAAGGCAGTCAGTTTGCACCTAGTTGGGACTTTTTAATTTTTTGTAAAGAAATGCCTCTCTATGTCCTTGCTGATGGTTTCAGTTATAAGTAGTGTTACGGTACATGTGGGGGTACCAAACTGTTTTGGTACGGCACGTTCTATTCGGTCCACGTGCGTGCCGTTTCGGTAATTTTTCACTCATTAAATTTTATAAACGAGAGATTATGCACCCATCCCACTCTGCAACTGACCCCTTTGGCCCCTCCTACAGGTGGTGAGCCCATGGGAAGTGGGACCCATGTCTACTCTTTGGGCTGTGCCCGGCTGGGCTCCAGGGGTAAAAGTCTAGCCACCAGGCGCTCGCCAACATACCCCACCTCCAGGCCCGGCTCCAGAGTGGGGCCCCGGTGACCCACGTCCGGGCGAGGGAACATTGTTTCCATTGATTGTACTCATCACAGGGGTCTTTGGACTGCACTTTGTCTGTTCCAAAGGGGTCAGATGCAATGTGGGATGGGTAGTGGCTGAGCGCGGGGCTCTGGAGGTCTGATCCTCGGCTACAGAAGCTGGCTACTGGGACGTGGAATGTCACCTCTCTAGTGGGAAAGGAACCTGAGCTAGTGTGTGAGGTTGAGAGGTTCGGGCTAGAAATAGTCGGACTCACTTAACGCATGGCTCTGGCTCTGGAACCAGTTTCCGTGAGAGGGGTTGGACACTCTTCCACTCTGGAGTTGCCCCTGGTGAGAGGCGCCGAGCAGGAGTGGGAATACTTGTCGCCCCCTGTCTTGGTGCCTGTATGTTAGGGTTCACCCCGGTGAACAAGAGGGTAACCTCCCTCCGCCTACGTGTGTGTGTGTGTGTGTGGAGGGGCTCTGACTGTTGTTTGTGCGTATGCGCCAAACAGCAGCTCAGATTACTCTCACTTTTTGGAGTCTTTGGAGTGAGTACTGGAGAATGCGCCTCCTGGGGACTTCCTTGTTCTACTGGGGGACTTCATCGCTCACGTGGGCAATGACAGTGAGACTTGGAGGGGTGTGGTTGGGAGGAACGGCCCCCCTGATCTGAACCAGAGTGGTGTTCTGTTATTAGACTTATGTGCTCATCATAGATTGTCCATAACAAACACCATGTTCAAGCATAAGGATGTCCATATGTGCTCTTGACGCCAGGACACCCTAGGCCGCAGTTTGATGATCAACTTTTTTGTCGTCTAATCTGATCTGCGGTTGCATGTCTTGGACACTCGGGTGAAGAGAAGGGCGGAGCTGTCCATTGACCACTACCTGGTGGTGAGTTGGCTCAGATGGTAGGGAAGGATGCCGATCAGACCTGGCAGGCCCAAACGTATTGTGAGTGTCTGCTGGGAATGTCTGGCAGAGTCTCCCGTGAGACAGAGCTTTAACTCCCATCTCCGGGAGAGCTTCGAACACGTTCTGGGGGAGGTTGGGGACATTGAGTCCGAGTGGACCATGTTCCACGCCTCTATTATCGAGGTGGCTTATCTGAGCTGTGGATACAAGGTTATTGGTGCCTGTTGTGATGTAACCCTCAAACCCGGTGGTGGAGACTGGTGGTGAGGGATGCTGTCAGGCTGAAGAAGGAGTCCTATTGGGCCCTTTTGGCCTGTAGGAACCCGGAAACAGCTGATGGGTACCGTCAGTCCAAGTGGGATACAGCTCGGGTAGTCACTGAGGCCAAAACTCGGGCATGGGAGGAGTTTGGAGAGGCCATGGAGAATGACTTCTGTATGGTTTACTATGGCAATTCTGGTCCACCATCTGGTGTCTCAGGGGGGAAAGAGGTAAACTACCAACACTATTTTTAGTGGGGGTGGTGAGCTGCTGAGCTCAACTCGGGATGTCGTGGGTCAGTAGGCAGAATACGCTGAAGACCTCCTCAATCCCACTGGCACGTCTTCCACTGAAGAAGTGGAACCTGGGGACTTTGGGTCAGGCTCTCCAATCCCTGGTGCTGAGGTCACCGAGGTGGTTAAAAAGCTCCTCGGTGGCAGGGCCCCAGGGGTGGATGAGATTCGCCTGGAGTTTCTTAAGGCTCTAGATTTTGTGGGGTTGTGTTGGCTTACATGACTATGCAATATTGCATGACATTGGGGGCAGTTCCCCTGGATTGGCAGACTGGGGTGGTGGTCCCCCTATTCAAAAAGGGGGACCGTAGAGTGTGTTCAAACTACAGGGGGATCACACTCTTAAGCCTCCTTGCTAAGGTCTATTTGGGGGTTCTGGAGAGCAGGGTTCATTGGATAGTCAAACCTCGGCTTCAGGAGGAGCAGTGCGGTTTCATACTAGTTGTAGAACACTGGACCAGCTCTACACCCTCAGCAGGGTCCTGGAGTGTGCACGGGGGTTTGCCAAACCTGTCTACATGTGCTTTGTGGATTTGGAGAAGGCTTTCGACCGCGTCCCCTGGGGAGCCCTGTGGAAGGTACTCCGGGATTATGGGGTACCAGTCTCTTTGATACAGGCTGTTAGGTCCCTGTAGGACTGGTGTCAGAGCTTGTTCCACCTTGCAGGTAGTAGGTCAGGCTCATTCCCAGTGAGAGTTGGACTCCGCCAAGATTGCCCTTTGTCACTGATTCTGTTCATAACTTTTATGGACAGAATTTCTAGGTGCAGCCAAGGTGTTGAGGGGATCCGTTTTGGTGGCCTTAGGATCGTTTCTCTGTTTTTTGCAGATGATGTGGTCCTATTGGCTTCATCAGGTCGTGATCTACAGCTTTCGCTGGAGCAGTTTGCAGCCTAGTGTTACGTGGCCGGTATGAGGATCAGTTCCTCCAAATCCGAGGCCATGGTCTTGCTCCGGAAAAGGGTAGATTGCCCTCTCTGGGTTGGGGAGGAGGTCCTGCCCCAAGTGCAGGAATTAAGGGTTTTGTTCACAAATGAGGGGAAAATGAAGCATGAGCTCGATAGGTGGATAGGTACAACGTCGGCAATGAAGCAGGCACTGTAGCAGTGTGTCGTGGTGAAGAGAGAGCTGAGTCAAACGGCAAATCTCTCAATTTACCAGTCGATGTACGTTCCTACCCTCATCTATGGTCATGAGCTTTGGGTTGTGACCTAAAGAATGAGATCTCGGATACAGGCGGCCAAAATGAGTTTTTTCCCGTAGGGTGTCTGGGCTCTCCCTTAGAGATAAGGTGAGAAGCTCTGTCATCCGGGAGGGATTCAGAGTTAAGCTGCTGCTTCTCCACATTGAGAGGAGCCAGATGGGGTAGCCTGGGCATCTGGTTAGGATGCCTCCTGGGTGCCTCACTGGTGAGGTGTTCCGGGCACATCCCACCGGGAGGAGACCCAGAGGAAGACCTAGGACACGCGGGAAGGACTATGTTTCTCGGCTGGCCTGGGAATTCATTGGGATTACCCCAGAGGAGCTGGCCCAAGTGGCTGGGGAGAGGGAAGTCTGGGCCTCCCTACTTGGGCTACTACCCCCGTGACCCGACCCCGGATAAGCGGAAGAAAATGGATGGAAATTATGCTCCTCAGAGCTAAAGCATGTAGCATTAGCAGCCTAGCATTTCGTTGTGGTAATAGACATAAACAGTTTAAACAAACGTACAGGTAGTCCCCGATTTACGAGCGAGATCCGTTACAACGAGGCGCTCGTAAACCGGAAATCTCGTAATTTGGAACGGTTGCCATGTCGCTCGTAAGTCCGAAATTTCGCTCGTAAATTGGAACGGTTTCGCTAGCGCGACTACAAACACTCTATTTTCATCCAAAAACTGCTTATGAGTGCATAAAAATGATCGGAAACGTGTGTCCATATGCTTAGCTAACTAACTGTGGTGAAAAAACACATGAAAACTCAGTATTTTTTGCGTTTTTTCCAAAAATTCGCCAGCTCGTAAGTCTGGAACCTCGTAGATCAGAGCGCTCGTAATTCGGGGACTACCTGTATTTATGGCTCTGCTCCAAATTGAGTGCTATGGTAGCTTGGTGATCTGTGGTTGTGTCAGGAAGGGCATCCAGTGTAAAAAATAACAGAACAAAAAACAACTGCCAAGTCTTTGTACGACTGCGTTTGCTGTGGTGACCCTTAACGCAGGGAGCAGCCGAAAGAAGAAGGAAAAAAAGAACAATTTATATATATATATATATGTGTGTGCGTGTGTGTGTGTGTATGTGTGTGTGTGTATATGTATTACTACATATAAAGCTCTTATGCATGCTCAAATATGTATTACTACATATAAAGCCTTCATGCCAGTGTTTTAAACAAAGTTCATTTTCTCTTGAAAAATGGCATCATGCACAATATTGCGCAAAATGTTTGAGCTTGAATGAGCTTGAAGTAAAGTTAAGGATGGTGCTACAACTACATCAGACTTGCTTCAGTATTTGCAAAACTAACTGCCTTTTTCGTGTTAACTAGTACTGATTAGGGGCAGCACGGAGTCACAACTGGTAGAGCTGCTGCCTCTCAGCGAGAAGGTTGCCGGTTCAATTCCCGGTCCGGGGGCCTTTCTGGGTGGAGTTTGCATGTTCTCTCCGTGCATGCGTGGGTTTCCTCCGGGCACTCCGGTTTCCCCCCACAGACCAAAAACATGCATGTTAGGCTGATTGGTAACTCTAAATTGACCCTAGATGTGAGTGAGAGATTGAATTATTGTTTGTCTCGTTTGTCTCTATGTGGCCCTGTGATGGACTTGCGACCCTCGCACTGTGATTGCTGGACATGGGCACCGCAACCCCCGTGACCCAAAATGGAAGCAGCGGGTAAAAGATAATGTATGTATGGATGGATAGTACTGATTAACTGTTGGGCTCATCTTGAATACATAGTTCCCATGTGACGTCACATCCGTCTTACTTCCGGGTGGACCCTCATTTTGAAAGTCAGAACAGGGGACAGCGCGGTCTAATGGATGTTCATTTTTCACGTTTTTTTTTGTGTTAATTTCTAATTAATTGCAATGGTTACTTCGTGTTGTGTCAGTGGGTGTTCCAGTCGGGTAGACGTTTGGGCAACGCGCAGGTTTCAGTTAATCAAAAAAAAAGTAAACGTGAAGGATTTATCTCATCGGAGAAGCTGGACTGCAGCTCCTCTCTCTGAGTCTGGCTCGGATCTGCTCTGGAAGACGTCGTCCTTTTGGCCGGTAAACAAAATATTCTACATAAATCATTTTGTGAAACTATGTCAGAACAATGTTAGAGTACAACTGTCTGTGTGTTAGAGCTGTTTTTTTTATTTATTATTTAGCGACACCGTCTTGCATGCTGTGGTTAGCTTAGCATCTCGCTAACGGACAACGGCCTCCTCACGGTCCACCGGGACCGGCGGGGAGACCGTCCCAGTTGGAGAAGGAGGACGGGAGCCAAGTCGTGCGGGCGACGCGTCGGTCCCATGGGACGTGCCCCCGCGGCCGCGACGGATCCACGCCGTCCGACCTGAGCTCCCGCGAGCCTCGCTCCAGATGCTAACAACATGCTAACTTCCAACACGGTAAGACTCAAAAGTGCTGGTTCTGGTCTGTGTTCAGCTTGGACTGTTTGTTGGCTGTGTGTTATTTTAGTTAAACCTTTTTTTAGCTGGTTAGATCTGATTGAGACAGTTTACACATCTTTTTTGGATTTAAAGCTGTGAAGCTCTGCGCTGTGAAGCCGGTGTGCTGTGAAGCCGGTGTGCGCTCTTTGTAGTAATTAAATAATTAATGATATCGGAGTAACTACTTTGTGACAAGTTGTCTGATTCGTCTGCCATGATTTCTTTCTCAAACTCATTTAACTCGACCACTGCCAGTTTGCTCTTGTTCCTTGGTGAAGCTGTGGTAGCTCGTGTTTTTGTCCGTATAATTTGCTCTGCTCGTTCGCCATCTTTGCCTTCTCTGCCTTCAGATGTGGTGCGAAAACCGGTTTGCGCAATACTGGGGGCGTGTCTGGGAACTATGCATAGGAGTGACTCTAATGTAGGGGTGCCAAAGTCAAATACTGTATAGGTAGTCCTCGACTTACGATGGAGTTCCGTTCCTACGCGCCGTCGTAACCAGTGCTTTAAGTGGGCTGGAACGCACCGGAACGCAGTTCCACCACTTCTAAAAATTTAACCCTGAGAGTACCGGGACTTTTTTTAGAGTACGGTGCGTTCTGGAACTTATTTTCGTCTTCTCCACTTGAAAGACCTGTGGCAGACGGCATCATTTCCCCCTGACTGGATTTCAAGAAACAGCAATGCATCTGTCGACAATAAAACATCTTTGGTGGAGCGCGTCATTTTGGCCAATCACAACCTCAGGATAGGCAGGGGGAGGAGATGATAGCGAAATCTGTAAAAAAAAAAAACTCTGCAGCGCGACTCACAAGTTCAACAGAGCGCGAGGGAGGCGGAAGTAGAAGAGGCGGTGTTTTCAAAGGAAATTAAGTAAATTTTACAAATGAACGACGCAGAGAAAACTGTTCGACCTAACTCCTCCAACGTGTGGGAGCTCTTGAAGCTTCACAAAGATAAAAAAACCTGCAACATGCAGTTTTGAAATTGACGACACGAGAGAACCCCGCTTATGAAAACATGACGGAGTCGTAAACTAACTTCACCACGGTGTGTATCACTAAATCAGAAAACTGTAAAAAGCCCCTCCTAAATTCACTGTTGGTGGTTATTAAAATGTCACCTGTTCATTGGGTAAAGTTAATATTTTTATACATGCAGTTGAGTGTCACCATTGTTTAGTAAAATGGCATGTTGTGTTACAAATAAAACTAAATAAAAATTAACAAAATAAAAGTCAATTGCACCCCTAAAGCCACTGTGATAAAGTGTCACATTAATTTAATTATCTTAGCCACAGGAGTGAGTTTAAAAACAGGATGATGTCTATATGAACTAGTTGAATGAGGTGTCTCTAAAATATCCTGATTCATGATCAATAATAATTTAAACAATTTTTTAATCTGTCCACAGGACCTGACTTTATTTTGTTAGATGTCTCTAAAATAGTTAGTGAATCATGTTTACATGTAGGTAAACATAGATGTTTAACAACTTGTTAAAATACACAAGAATGCAGGAAATGGCATCTACTTTATTCAAAATTTCTGGCAAAACATCTTCACCAGCATATTTAAGAAATGAGTTTTTACTGTTAGTAAGTTTTATTTATATAGCACATTTCACAGACATGAGAGTCACAAAGTGCTTTACAAAAGGAAAAATAAAATCATAAAATCACAGAAGTACTATACAAAAAGGTAAAACATAACTCTAAAATCAATGTACAAAATTAACCAAAAGCCTGTCTGAAGAGATAAGTCTTAAGTTTTTAAATGCATCTGTTGACTCGGAGCAGCGCATTGTTAGCAAAATGTTCTGCTGTATTTGACTTGCTGCTGTTGTTGGTTGTTGATTTTTTGGTTGACACAATCTTTCCTATTTATGTCCTCATTAAATCAGGTTAGTAAATGACTTTTACCTGAAGCATGTTAAAAAATTTACAAAATCTTTCGGGGGAGGGAAGGGGGGGGGTTGCGCAACGTTTGTCACCTTTTTCATCCCTTCTGAGTTTGCAGGTATGCATATTATTATGACATAGTATTTTTCTAAATGGAACTAACAAAGAGGAAATAATGAAAGTAGTAAAACATCTTACAGACAAGAGATCTAAAGACTGGGTGGACATGGATATGATGTTTGTGAAGGACATAATGAGCCATGTTATTGAGCCGTTCACATACATATGTAACTTATCATTTTCAACAGGAATATTTCCAGATAATATGAAAGTAGCTAAGGTCGTTCCTCTTTTTAAAAATGGTGATAAATGTGTATTCAACAATTATAGACCTATATCCTTGTTACCACAGTTTTCAAAAATTCTTGAAAAACTATTTGTAAACAGACTAGATCAATTTATAGATAAACAAAATATTCTAAGCAACAGTCAGTATGGGTTTAGATCAAAAAACTCTACATCAATGGCTCTCATGGAATTAATGGAACAAATAACTACTGCTGTCGATCAAAAACAATATTGTATCAGTATTTTTGTTGATTTAAAAAAAGCATTCGATACTATTGATCACACCATTCTCCTTGAAAAACTGAACAAATATGGTATTAGAGGACCAGCATTACAGTGGGTATCTAGCTACTTAAAAGATAGGAAACAATTTGTACAAATAAATGATGTAAGATCTGACCTCTGTAATATCACATGTGGAGTTCCCCAAGGCTCTGTACTTGGACCAAAGCTTTTTATTTTATATGTGAATGACTTGGTAAATGTGTCAGGACTCCTTAAATGTGTACTTTTTGCTGATGATACCACTTTTTTCTGTTTAGGTGAAGATATAGAACAAATGTTGGAATTGATAAAGACAGAATTTGTCAAGATACAAACTTGGTTTAAAATAAATAAATTATCATTAAATCTAGAAAAAACTAATTACATGATATTCGGTAATAAAAAGAAAACTGTTGATGTTCCACTCAAAATTGAGGATGTTGAGATTTGTAGAGTGAGTGAGGTGAAGTTTTTGGGTGTTATCATTGATGACAAACTGACATGGAAACAACACATAAATTCTGTAAGAATAAAAATAGCTAAATCGATTGCAGTACTGTACAAAGTCAGAGACCTATTGAATGATAAAGCTCTGTATTTGTTGTATAACACAATCATTGTTCCACACTTAATCTATTGTATTGATGTTTGGGGGAATGCGTGTAAAACAATCACAAAGCCTATTTTTGTATTACAGAAAAGAGCTGTAAGAATTATCACTAGAAAACATTACCGTCATCCATCAAATACATTATTTTATCAACTAAAGTTATTGAAGTTCCATGATTTGGTAGACTATAATATTTTATCAGTTATGTATAGGGCTCAAAATAATGCATTACCTTTAAATATCCAAATGCATTTTGTTAAAAGACAAAGTTGTTATAATCTTAAGGGGACAGAGATGTTTGTAAAACCACAATTCAGAACTAGTTTGAAGGGACGTTCTACCTCAATCCAGGGAATTAGATTATGGAATGGCTTGGAGAATGTAGTTAAAAATGCCAAGTCAATGTTTACATTTAAGAAAATGATCAAAACAAATGTGTTAAAAAAATATATGAAATAGCGTAATGTGTATTGTATTAGTTAGAAAATTAGAAAGAGTTAGTCATTTTGTACTGTTGGTTGAAGATTATTATTGTTTAATCTGATTGTTGGAAAAAAGTTGGTTGAAGATTATTATTGTTTACATGGTTGATTATTGTTGTTTAATCTGATTGTTGGAAGTAAGGGGCAGATATAATAAGATTTATTCTTCTTTCTGCTACCTTTCATTTTTTTATATTTTGTAGGAGATTGTCTTGTATTGTTTCTTTTGTAAAAAAAAAGAACAAATTTAATAAACATAAACATAAACATTAAGGAGAGTACCGGCACTTATTTTTTTCCACTTAAAGCACTGGTCGTAACCCGTATTTCATAGTAAGTCGGAACATACAAACTGCACCTTACGTACAATATACTGTATTTTACCAAACACTTAGCCTATCCTAACACAGTACCATACATAGTTATAAAAAAACACATACATTTGAGAGCCATAATGAAGTAAAAAAAAGAGTTAATTTCCTACTGGAAGCTGATGAAGCCTTCTTCCGTCTGTTTGCATGTTAGCTCGTTGTTCCTCCAAGCTCTGCAGCTGCCTGTAGTTTTCCATTGCTTTGCGCGGTCCAGAGCTTTACAGTAAGGTCTGTTAGCATGTTAGCTTGTTAATCCTCCAAGCTCTGCAGCTGCCTGTAGTTTTCCATTGCTTCGCACGGTCCAGAGCTTTACAGTAAGGTCTGTTCGCATGTTAGCTCATTGTTCTTCCAAGCTCTGCAGCTGCCTGTAGTTCCCTTATCAGTCAGTCCACTCTGTGCAACATATGACTATGGGAATTGCAACGCCGCGCAGTTCACCTGAAGTAATACACTCACACCATTACGGCAGGTGGGCGTCAGCGTCACCACAGAGGCCCCGCCCTCTTGGTATAAAGACGCATGCGCCCATCTATCTTTCTCTTTTTGCCCTTCACCTCACTTACACCTGAACTTCGTGGGACTCTCTGTAGCTCCATCGCTCGACCGGAGGTGAGCTCGCTCCCTCCACTGAGCGTACAAAGAAATTTCCTGCGTGTTGCTTGGCTAGCGAAAGCTGTCCAACGTCTTTTATTTAACCTCGAGGTTTTTTCTTCTCTCTTTGCAGCTGCTTCGCTCGACGGCGCTAACTGCGTCACACCGCTACCCTGCTAACGAGTTAGCGGGCTAGCTAGCGAACGTGACAAAGGAGTCGTCTTTGGACCACGTTAGCTCTGCTAATGAGCTCGACTCTTCTCAGCCATGGCTCCTGAGAAGGGAAAGCGAAAACCCAAAATTTCTAAGAAGACCAGCAGGCCAGCGAGCCCTAGCTCCCGAGCCTGCCCCAACGGCTGCGGCTACTCCCTTTCGGCGACGGACACCCACGAGGCCTGTTCCGTCTGAGGGGATGTTGCACGCTAAGACGATGCTGGAATCCCCCGACTCCTGTCCACACTGCAGCCAGATGCTTGAGGCCGTGAGGAAGCGTTGCATGGATATCGTGGCCAAAGCCATGGGTGGCACCGTGACACCACGAGACCTGGACCTCACAGATGCGCTCACTTTCACACCGGAGCTCGAGGCCACTGAACTGTAGGACAGTGGACAGGTCGAATGGGGGGACAATATGGACATGGCAGCCCCCGTCAGGGACTCGACAGCTGAGTTTGATACACGAGGCCTGTTAAATGCAGACGAGCTCTCGCTAACAGCCTCGGGTGAGATTTCAGATGACGAAGCAGACAACGAGGATGAAGGGGAAGAAGAAGACTTCTCCCAGAACCCGACGACAGCTCAGCCAGATACAGATGCCTCAATACCCACCTTGTTCGACTTGTGTCGCAGTGTGGCAGACATGCTGCGGATCACCTGGCCAGAACCCCCACCTCGCCAACAGGTTACGAGTTTGGCGGGGAATTATTTCTACGTGAAACAGCAGTCGGCCACGAGGCACAGGATGCTGATTTTTCCGGATTTCCTGATGGAGCTCACTCGCACCTGGGCTGAACCCAGGGCTCCCATGCTTCTGCCGCTCTCCCAATTCCTCGACGTCGTCGGAATGGAGGCAGCAGGAATCGCCAACGTCCCGCAGATGGAGGACACGTTGGTAGCTCACTTGGCTCCCAGGATGTCGGGCGCAAAGCCAACTCTGCCCAGCAAAGCCTGCCACGCCTCGGCCGCCCAGCTCGAAAAATGTTACCGGGCTCAGGGCCTCGCAGTCCACACGATGAACACTTCGGCCATGATGCAGGCCTACCTGGCAGAGAAGCACCAGGAGCTCCAGGTAATGACAAACAAAAAGGCGACAGCAGAGATCCTGGAGGAAGCCCGCAAGGCGACTGACTTCGTGCTCCGTATGATGGGGACCGCGGCCATCGCTCAGGGGAGATGCATGGCTGAAGTGGTCATCGCCCAGCGCCACCTGTGGCTGACTTTGACGGACCTGCCAGAGGGTCAGCGGTACCCCTTCCTCCACCACCTGATAGAGCCATTGGGACTCTTCGGGGGGCTCTGGAGCGTATCCAGTGCAGGTTGGAGCAAAGGCAAAAACAGGCCGAGGCTCTATGTGAGGGGATACCAAGAAAAGCTTTGGCACCCCCCAGAGACACCAGTGGGAGCAAGCCCTTGCAGCCTCGACACCACTCAGCCACATGCCTTTTCCCGCAAAAAAAAGACCAGCTTACGACGGGGAGCTCCGGCAGAGACCCGTAGCAGGTCCGTCTCAGGCTGGCCAGTCCTGGACCAGGACCAGATTTGTTCCTCGCCAAGCGGTTCTGCCGAGAACTTCCTCCAGAAGGCAGAAGCCGGCCTGACGAAGTGGGTCCACTTCACGGTTTTGCAGGTTTGTCCACCCATGTGGTATGTGAACCAAGACCTGTAAACCCAGACTTTATTTGTAAAAAGCTACGAAAAGCTGGTGACATTCGTGTGTGCACAAAACAAAACGTTTCTGCTCTGTATGTAAATAAGACGCATTTTTGTTCTTCAAAACACAAAAATAAAGTATCAAAAGCACAAACGGCCCTGTATCTTGACCCAAAAAAACAATAACAACACAGCACCACTTTTGTGAAAAAAGTCATGATGAAGGGAGATGGCAATCTCCCCTCCTCCCTCATGAAACACAAGGTGTCAGGTCAGACAATGAGCCATAGCGCGGTGTCTGGAGTCTTTCTGCTCCAGAAAGACTTCACAGCGTCCGCTGGTGGACAGGTCAGCTCACACGGGGCCGAGCGGGGGGACAAATTCTCCTCCTCCCGCATCCACGATGCACAGACAACCCAGAATAAACATGCCTCACAGGCTCAGAGCGCACGCGCAGGCCTGGAGGGCGTGTCTTCCAAACACATGGGTCATGTCAACAGTGTGTCAAGGCCTCCGGCTGCAGTTCCGCAAGAGGTCGCCCCCGTTCACTGGGGTGCTGCAGTCAAACATAAACCCAGACTGTGCACACGTCTTAAGAGAGAAGATATCAACGATGCTGCAAAAAGGAGTGATAAATGTTGTTCCAAAAACACAATATACACACCGGCCACTTTAGCAAATATTTCCTCATGCCCAAACGGGATCAGAGCTTGAGACCGATTCTGGATCTCAGAGCACTGAACAAGAGAATAAAAACTTACAAATTCAAAATGCTCACTCTGAGACAGGTAATCCAGTCCATGAGGCCAGGAGACTACACATGCACATTGGATTTGAAAGATGCTTTCTTCCACGTGAGCATTTGGAGGAAGCACAGAAAATACCTTTGTTTTGCATTCGAAGGAAAAGCTTACAAATACCTGGCTTTGCCGTTCGGATTAAAAACTGCACCACGCACATTTACAAAATGCTTGGACACAGCCTTGAGAGGGCGTCTGCTCCGTGGTTTAGCTCGCCCAGGATGTGTGTTGCTCTCAGTGACAGTATTTGAGGGGCGCTCCACGTGAGCAGCTTGTGTGTCAGGCTGCACAGAAGTCTGTTGGAGTCAGTCTCCCCACCATCACAGACATTTACACCTCCAGATGCAGGAAAAGAGCCACCTGCATCATGAAAGACCTCACTCACCCAGCACACTTACTCTTTGCCCCACTCTCCTCAGGACGGAGGTTGAGGAGCATCAAATGTAGAACCACTAGACTGAGGAACAGCTTCTACCCTGAGGCTGTTAGACTAATGAGTAATGAAAAAATAAATAATAAGAATAATCACTGCAAAATATCACATCATGCTGATGCTGATCTGTTTTCTTGTTGCTGTGTTCATTTGTGACCATCTGCTCATACAGACTCATGTTTGTGCTGCTGTTTATAATGATGTTTTTCTACTACATTAGGGCTTAGTGTATTACTAGTTGATGTTTTTCTTAGTTAATCCTAGATGTTATTACTGTTTTTCTCTTGCATTTGTTGTTGGATGTAACTGGGACCCTATGTACATAATCTCGTTTTCATCACATGTACCACATGCGGTGCAAATGACAATAAAGACTCTCTGACTCTGACCCCCCTCAGGGGTCAAGGGGTCAGTATTATGAATTATTTGGATGACCTGTTGATTTTGGCCAAGAACAAAACACAAGCCCAGCTGCACTCACACATGGTGATGGCTCACCTGGAGGCTCTGGGCTTCGTTATAAATCTGCAGAAGAGCGATCGGACTCCATCACAAATTACCATATTTCTGGGTGTACAGGTCGACACCATCTTGTACAGAGCACAGCTTTCAGAGGCACGGATCTCATCCATACGCCTCTGCCTGACACACTTTCAGCTGGGCCAGAGAATGTCTCTCAAGCTCTGCCAGCATCTACTGGGTTCGCAGGTAGCAGCCATTCCCTACGTACCATAGGCATTATTAAAAATGTGCGCTCTGCAGATATGGCTAAACAAACAAATGCGTCTTGCCTCCCTCAGGCGGGCAGGGAAGATACTGATCAGCCCAGATTGCATGACAGCCCTGGAACCCTGGAGGGATCCTTCAGTGTTCACGACAGGCATCCCGCTGGGACGAGTACTGTCTCGTGTGGTTAACACAACAGACGCTTCAAAGGGAGGTTGGGGAGCAGTTTGCGGAAACCAGAATGCCCAAGGGCTCTGGAAACCACATGAAGCGAGGCTCCACATCAACTTCCTGGAATTGAAGGCTGTTTTTCTGTCTATGAAGCACTTTTACAAAAAGAGGCTGATTACAAAACAACATGTCCTGATAAAATCGGACAACAGGACAACAGTGTACTTCATCAACAGAGAAGGGGGGGCAAGGTCCCGACCCCTTCTCAGCCTGACACACAAGCTGCTCACGTGGTACGCCCCCCAAATACTGTCACTGAGAGCAACACACATCCTGGGCGAGCTAAACCACGGAGCAGACGCCCTCTCAAAAGGACCGCTGTTAGCCTCAGAGTGGAGGTTAAACCCACGTATCGTGAACCAGATCTGGTCACGATACGGGCGGGCATCCGTCAATCTGTTCGCCTGCAAAACCAGCATGCACTGTGCCCTGTACTTCTCACTAAAGGAAACAGACGCACCGCTGGGAACGGATGCTCTGGCCCACAGCTGGCCAGCAGAGGTGCTATATTACGTGTTTCCCCCTGTCCCTCTGATTCAGGTGACGCTGGAATGTGTACGCAGGGGAGCTCTTTCCCTGATACTCATAGCTCCCAGATGGCTACAGAAACCTGAAAGTTATGCACCATAACTCATGTTCCCTGAAGGAAGGGAACGAGGGGCAACATACTTGCTATGGGAATTGCGCCCCACGTGATTACCTGAAGGAAGACATTCACGCCTTTATGGCTAGGGTGTCAGCCCCGCCCTCTGGGTATTTAAGCGGCTGACACCCATCCATCTTTCTCTTTTTTGCCCTTCACCTCGCTTAACACCTGAACTTCGTGGGACTTCTATGTTGTCGCATCGCTCGACTGAGATGAGCTTGCTCCCTACACTGAGCGTACATAGAAATTTTCCTGCATACTGCTAGGCTGGCGAAAGCTAGTCCAGTGTTTTTCTACTTACCTCGAAGTTTTCTTCTCTTCCGCAACTGCTTCGCTCGACGGCGCTAACTATATCACAACCCCTTGCTAACCATTAGCAGGCTAACCAGAGAAAGCAAGACGACGGAGAGGACAGCTTTGAACAAAAGGAAACTAGGACCAACTTTGACGCTTCTCGTCTCCGGACATGGCTCCCGAGAAGGGAAAACGGAGGACAAAGAAGAAGAAAACCAACAGGACGACGAGCCCTCACTCGCGCCCATGCCCCAGCGGATGCGGCTACTCCCTCTCGGCGACGGACACCCACGAGGCCTGTCCTGTCTGCCTAGGGATTCTGCACGCAAGAAAAGCGCTGGAATTCCCCGACTCCTGCTCCCATTGCCGTCGAATGTCGGCGGTAGTGAGGAAACGCCGCGCGGACGCGTTGGCTAAATCCACGGCCAAGGCCACAGCGCTGAAGGTCGCAGGTCGCACAAAGCGTCTTGCTCCTGAACCGGAGCTTGAGAACGTGGACCTGGAATGCAACGGTCGAGTCGAAGAGGACAATGTGTCGGACTCCTCAGTTGCCGTCGAGGACTTGATGCCCAAAGTGTCTGACCAAGATGCCGAATACGGTTACAGAGGAAAAAGTGTGGATTCCTCCCAGAACCTGGCGCAAATCCTACCGGAACCGGACTTGTCGGTCCTTGCTCTTTTCGACCTGTGCCATAGGGCGGCGGATGCCCTGCAGGTCGCATGGCCAGACCCCACGCCTCGCGAACAGGCTATGAGGCTGGTGAGAAACTACTTCTATGCGAAGCAGCCGACAACGTCGCAAAAGATGCCCATTTTTCCAGACTTCCTCATGGAGCTCAAACGCTCCTGGGCGGAACCCTGAGCTCCTATCACGTTGCCACTGTCCCGACTCCTGGATGTCGCGGAAATGGAGACAGTGGGCCTCACCAGCACATCCCTGATAGAGGAGACTCTGGCGGCTCACCTGGTCCCCGCAGCCACGGGGACGAAACCAACGTTACCCAGCAGGGCCTGACACGGTTCAGAGAAACAACTTGAGAAGTGCTACAGGGCTCAGGGCCTCGCAGCTCGCACAGTGAATGCATCAACCATGGTGCAGGCGTACCTGGCAGAAAAACTGCAGGATATCCAGGTAACAAAAAATGAGCAGTCCGTAACAGAGGCCATGGAGGAGGTCCGCCGGGCCTCTGACCTCGTGCTTCGCATGATGGGGACAATAGCCATTTCCCAAGGCAAAGCGATGGCGGAAATAGTTGTCGCCCAGCGCCATCTTTGTCTAACATTGTCAGACCTCCCGGAAAACCAGAGGTCCACTTTCCTCCAGCACCCGATCGAGTCGACGGGGCTTTTCAGTGGAGTCCTGGAATGCATCCAGGCCAGGTTGGAACAAAGACGCAAACAGGCGGAAGCCCTCCGAGGGGGGTTGAGGAAAAGCTTTGCATCCCCAAAGGAAGACATGCGTGGCCTCCCACGGAAGAGACCCGCTGGTGACAGTGAAAATTTCCAGTACTGGCTGAGGGCCTCTTTGGTGACCCCGTGTGGAAAGCAGATTTGGACCTGATGAAGCAGGACGAACTGATAATTGTACAGGTTTGCCCGACCACGCGGTACGAGAACCTAACATTTTGAGCCCAGTCTCTACTTGTAAAATACTACGAGGAGCTGGTGACATGTGCGCGCGCACCAAACATGACTCGCCTACTGTATGTGTAAACAAAACAAACACTGTTTCAGGCATATACAAAAAGAAAAGTACCAAAGCACAGACTGTCCTGGTTCTTGACTCGAGTTCCATTTTTATAAAACACAAACCATGTGGTCAAACTATGAACCACAGCAAGATACACGAGCTCTGCCAGAGATGGTCAGATCTCGCGATATCTTTTGTTTGGCCGACTAGCCTGCTCGAAAGAGCGTGAGAGGGGTCAAAGGTCACCCCTTCGGCGCTAAAACACGACGAGCAGCAATTCAACATGCCGCCCATGCTTAGCGCGCATGCGCAGGCCTGGAAGGCGTGTCTACCAAATGATTGAGTCATGACAACGATATGTCACGGGCTCAAGTTGTAGTTCACAAAAAGACCGTCCCACTTCACAGGGGTGTTACAATCTAAGATTAACCCTACACATGCACATGTGCTAAGGTAGGAAGTTTTGACAATGTTGCAAAAGGGAGTAATTAGTTTGGTCTCAGGACGGAAACTACACTCTGGCCACTATAGCAAGTACTTCCTGGTGCCCAAAAAGGATCATTCCCTGAGACCGATTCTGGATCTCTAGGCTCTTAACAAAATAATTAAAACCTTTAAATTCAAGATGCTTACACTACGGCAAGTTCTCCAGTCTGTGAGACCAGGAGACTACGCATGTAAATGGATTTAAAAGATGCCTATTTCCACATAGGCGTATGGAGGAAACACAGAAAGTTCATCCGCTTTGCGTTCGAAGGGAACGCTTATGAATTCAAAGCCTTACCCTTCGGTTTAAAGACTGCTCCTCGTGCATTTACTAAATGTTTGGATGTAGCCCTGACCCCCCTTAGGAATCAAGGACTCAGGGTCATGAATTACTTGGATGACCTGCTGATTTTGGCTGGAAGCAGAATGCAGGCCCAATCACACTCCTATAGGGTGATCTCTCACCTGGAGTCTCTCGGTTTTGTCATAAACCTACAAAAAAGCGATCTAACTCCATTACGGGTTACCGTATTTCTGGGAGTGCAGATCGACACTGTCCGGTACAGAGCATGGCTCTCGAAGGAACGGGTTTCCTCCATTCGACGTTGCCTGGAAAGATTTAAACTGGACCAACGGGTCCCTGTGAAAACCTACCAACGCCTTTTAGGCCTCTTGGCGGTAGCCATTCCCTGTGTGCCCCACGCATTACTGAAAATGCAGGCCATACAAGTATGGCTAAACCGACAGACACAGCCTGCCCTGATTAATCAAGCAAAAAAGGTTAGGATAGATTCAGAGTGCCTGAGGGCCCTGGAATCTTGGAGAGACTCGTCCGTTTTCATGGAAGGGGTCTCACTGGGAAGGGTGTCATCTTGTGTAGTAATCACGATGGACGTCTCTAAAACAGGATGGGAGGCGATCTGCAGAAATCATAACTCCTGCGGCTTTTGGAAAGAACGGGAAATGATTTCTCACACAAAATAGGCTTTAGTTACAGTTTTGCACGCTGTACCCGTATAACCGTATTTAAAAAAAAAAAAAAAAACTCAACCATGTGAGATTCGAACTCACGTCCTTTGAGTGGGAGCGCAACGTCTTTACCACTAGACCAACACGGCTTGTTGTTTCACAGGAATTTGCTTTCTTTTAAAGGGTGCATGCAGGCGCAGGCATGCTTTTGAGTGCGCGCGCGTAAATATATATATATATATATATATATATTATATATATATATATATGTATTGGTGTGTGTGTGTGTGTGTGTGTGTGTGTGTGTGTGTGTTGGGTAGTGTGCTGAGGCGCACGGTACAGACAAGTTTCTCTTCAAATGTCTGTCAAAGCAAAAACAAAAAACGCCCACAAACTTTGAACCAATCACACGCTGCGAGCCGCATCGTCGGCGTCTCGGAGTTCTGCTTGGGGGCTATGTACACGACAGGCTGTCGAACGGGGGATAGCAGCGGGAGTGCGGCCAAAAGTTGCGCAATGTTTGCTCACTCAACGGGGGTAA